>CM072229.1:55078299-55106416 GCA_036851935.1 Coregonus suidteri | reverse complement strand
GAAACATTCCCCCTTGTGGTGACGCTGCTGACTATTTACTGCTGGCTGGCGCTGACAGACTGACTCCCCTGCCCGTCCTGCCTTTCTTATCCATCCCAGACACATTTCACACAGCTCATTTAAATGTGATTTTCACAGGGGAAAATGCTGGTCCTAGGCACTATGCCATTGCATACCAGACAGTACTGTAGTCCTATACAGATAGACTGCCCTCTACCGGACAGTACTGTAGTCTATATAGGACTGCCCTCTACGGACAGTTACTGTAGTCTATATAGACTGGCCTCTAACCGGACAGTACTGTTAGTCTATACAGATAGACTGCCCTCTACGGACAGTACTGTAGTCTATACCGACTGCCCTCTACCGACAGTACTGTAGTCTATATAGATGCCCTCTACCGACAGTACTGTAGTCTATACAGATAGGACTGCCCTCTACCGGACAGTACTGTAGTCTATATAGACTGCCCTCTACCGGACAGTACTGTAGTCTATAATAGACTGCCCTCTACCGGACAGTACTGTAGCTCTATATAGACTGCCCTCTATCAGGACAGTACTGTAGTACTATACAGATAGACTGGCCCTCTACCGGACAGTACTGTAGTCTATACAGACTGCCCTCTACCAGACAGTACTGTAGTCTATATAGACTGCCCTCTACCGGACAGTACTGTAGTCTATACAGATAGACTGCCCTCTACCGGACAGTACTGTAGTCTATACAGACTGCCCTCTACCAGACAGTACTGTAGTCTATACAGACTGCCCTCTACCAGACAGTACTGTAGTCTATACAGACTGCCCTCTACCAGACAGTACTGTAGTCTATATAGACTGCCCTCTACCAGACAGTACTGTAGTCTATATAGACTGCCCTCTACCAGACAGTACTGTAGTCTATACAGACTGCCCTCTTACCGGACACGTACTGTAGTCTATATAGACTGCCCTCTACCAGACAGTACTGTAGTCTATACAGACTGCCCTCTACCGGACAGTACTGTAGTCTATACAGACTGCCCTCTACCAAACAGTACTGTAGTCTATACAGACTGCCCTCTACCGGACAGTACTGTAGTCTATACAGATAGACTGCCCTCTACCGGACAGTACTGTAGTCTATTATAGACTGCCCTCTACCAGACAGTACTTGTAGTCTATACAGACTGCCCTCTACCGGACAGTACTGTAGTCTATACAGACTGCCCTCTACCAAACAGTACTGTAGTCTATAACAGACCGCCCTCTACCGGACAGTACTGTAGTCTATACAGATAGACTGCCCTCTACCGGACAGTACTGTAGTCTATACAGATAGACTGCCCTCTACCGGACAGTACTGTAGTCTATATAGACTGCCCTCTACCAGACAGTACTGTAGTCTATATAGACTGCCCTCTACCAGACAGTACTGTAGTCTATACAGACTGCCCTCTAACCAGACAGTACTGTAGTCTATATAGACTGCCCTCTACCAGTGGGGGACAGTACTGTAGTCTATACAGATAGACTGCCCTCTACCGGACAGTACTGTAGTCTATACAGACTGCCCTCTACCAGACAGTACTGTAGTCTATATAGACTGCCCTCTACCGGACAGTACTGTAGTCTATATAGACTGCCCTCTACCAGACAGTACTGTAGTCTATACAGATAGACTGCCCTCTACCGGACAGTACTGTAGTCTATACAGACTGCCCTCTACCAGACAGTACTGTAGTCTATATAGACTGCCCTCTACCAGACAGTACTGTAGTCTATACAGACTGCCCTCTATTCCAGACAGTACTGGTAGTCTATAACAGATAGACTGGCCCTCTACCGGACAGTACTGTAGTCTATACAGACTGCCCGTACTAGTACTGTAGTCTATACAGATAGACTGCCCTCTACCAGACAGTACTGTTAGTCTATACAGACTGCCCTCTACCAGACAGTACTGTAGTCTATACAGACTGCCCCTCTACCTGGGAAACGTACTGTAAGAGTCTATATAGACTGCCCTCTACCAGACAGTACTGTAGTCTATACAGACTGCCCTCTACCGGACAGTACTGTAGTCTATACAGACTGCCCTCTACCAAACAGTACGTAGTCTATACAGACTGCCCTCTACCGGACAGTACTGTAGTCTATACAGAACTGCCCTCTACCAGACAGTACTGTAGTCTATACAGACTGCCCTCTACCAACAGTACTGTAGTCTATACAGACTGCCCTCTACCAGACAGTACTGTAGTCTATACAGACTGCCCTCTACCGGACAGTACTGTTAGTCTATACAGACTGCCCTCACCGGACAGTACTGTAGTCTATACAGACTGCCCTCTACCGGACAGTAACTATAGTCTCGTACAGACTGCCCTCTACCGGACAGTACTGTAGTCTATACAGACTGGCCCTCTACCGACCAGTACTGTTAGTCTATACAGACTGCCCTCTACCGGACAGTACTGTAGTCTCTACTAGACCTGCCCTCTACCGGACAGTACTGTAGTCATATACAGACTGCCCTCTACCAGACAGTACTGTAGTCTATACAGACTGCCCTCTACCGGGACAGTACTGTAGTCTATACAGACTGCCTCTACCGGAGGACAGTACTGTAGTCTATACAGACTGCCCTCTACCAAACAGTACTGTAGTCTATATAGACTGCCCTCTACCAGACAGTACTGTAGTCTATACAGACTGCCCTCTACCGAACAGTACTGTAGTCTATACAGACTGCCCTCTACCGAACAGTACTGTAGTCTATATAGACTGCTCTCTACCCTTCCTCTTCTATCTCTACATAACAGATTGGCTTATTGTTCCGAATAAACAGCTGTTTAGTTCCTGCTGCATGATGGCACTAAGGGTGTGTTCGTAAATTCACTCTGGAGTGCCAGAGTGCTCTGGGCATTAATAAATTCAGAGCATTGTCATATTGTCCGTCTATGAATTCAGAGCGTTTTGCTCTCTGAGCGTTCAGAGCGCACTCTGTCACTGGAAGCTCTGTCACTGGACGCTCTGTCACTGGACGCTCTGTCACTGGACGCTCTGTCACTGGAAGCTCTGTCACTGGACGCTCTGTCACTGGACGCTCTGTCACTGGAAGCTCTGTCACTGGAAGCTCTGTCACTGGAAGCTCTGTCACTGGAAGCTCTGTCACTGGACGCTCTGTCACTGGACGCTCTGTCACTGGACGCTCTGTCACTGGAAGCTCTGTCACTGGACGCTCTGTCACTGGACGCTCTGTCACTGGACGCTCTGTCACTGGACGCTCTGTCACTGGAGTAGGGTTGATCCCAGCGTTCTGACCTCACAATGGCAGTCAAGCTAACTGGCTAAAGTTGACTAGCTTGCTAGCTACTTCCAGACACAAATGAGAGAACAGCTCACTCTGACCATTTTACTCGCCCTAGCAGAGCTGGTTAGGCTGTTTCTATGTTATCCAGAGCGTTGGTGACTGCAACTGTGCTGCTGGCAACAATTTAATTACGCTTTTTTGCCACCGTTTACTTACACTGGCCATATTCAATGGGTGTTGAGCGTTCGTAAATTCATCAGTTATTCTGCGCTCTGGCACACTCAGAAGAGAGCGCTCTGAAATCGGAGTAGCTAGCCAGACCGAATTTACAAACGCACCCTAAATGAAACTGCTTGTCCATCTGTGTCAATGTATTATTCAGTCTGGCCTGAGGGGTATGCCACGAAGCAAGCTAGATATACTCAGGGTTTTCTAAAGCTAGCCAGCTTCAGTTAGCTTCACATTCCAGTTCAGGCTTCATCCGTACTACGACGGTGGATATTGCTTGTCCGCCTTCCGCTAACTCTAGCAGGCTTGTAACTGTTCGTGCATGTCGCACGTGGCTAGTCGAACACCGAACTCTTCATTGAGACAATGCTGAAACAGTAATCCATGGGCAAGTCAGTGCCACATGTTAATTTGTGCCGAAATCAAAATGAAAGAAAAGTTATCTTGCAAATTCATCAGGCTGTGGTGTGAAATAGACTTTTAGAAGTGCAGTCTGTATTTTATTACTTCGGTATGGTTATCAACACCCCTTTCTCCTATCCATAACATCATTGGATTACGTCATACAAAAATGTTACTGTGCATGAACTTTCAAATGTGTCGTTACTAAATGTGTAATATTTTAACATTACAATTTTTTTAACACACAGAAACACATTTGATTAATAAAAATATTTCATCAGTTGTCTTCCTCAAATTAAGTGGATGATGACGCAATCTTTGCGAGAGGGAGGGAATCAGATTTCATTAGTCCTCAACTCGCAGCTCCGACACTTGATTTAGGATAAATGTAGTTAGCCCTGGGTTAGCCTGCCCCGGTGCAGGTTAGATCTGAAGGTTTTGTTGCCATAGAAATGTACCTGGCTAAAAGGTGAGCCACTTTCGTGGTACCGGTTATCCCAAGTTGAACTCAGAGTTGACCAAAGTTACCTCGCTTACTCCTCAAACTACATTCATAGTTCACACACACACTCACTCTCACTCTCACTCACTCTCACACAAACAAACAAACTGAAAGGCTGTCGCCATGCTGTTTGGCTGTCTGCCACTGTCAGTCCATGGCTCTCCTCCCAGCTGCCTTCAGCCAGGCTATAGAGAAACCATGGCAGTTCTCAACAGAGAATGAACTAGAGACAGACAGCATTAGTTACAGCTCAATTATATGATATCGGACAGATCAGTGGATTCATTTCAAAACAAGGATTGTTGTTACTCAAAATAAAAACTTCACTTTTGTCATGCATATGTTGTATAGATTTCAACTTAAATGTGTGGCCCACTTACACATACAGTGTCTTCAGAAAGTATTCACACCCCTTGACTTTTTCCACATTTTGTTGTGTTACAGCCTGAATTTAAAATTGATTATATTGAGTTTTTTGGCACTGACCTACACACAATACCCCATAATGACAAAGTGGAAGGTTTTTTAGAAATGTTTACAAATTAATAAAAGATTAAAAGCTGAAATATCTTGTCATTAAGTATTCAACCCCTTTGTTATGGCAAGCCTAAATAAGTTCAGGAGTAATAATTTTCCTAACAAGTCACATAATAAGCTGCATGAACTCACTCTGTTTGCAATAATAGTGTTTAACATTATTTTTGAATGACTACCTCATCTCTGTACCCCACACATAAAATGTTCCGTAAGGTCCGTCAAGTCGAGCAGTGAATTTCAAACACAGATTCCACCTCAAAGACCATGGAGGTTTTCCAATGCCTCGCAAAGAAGGGCACTTACAGTTGAAGTCGGAAGTTTACATACACCTTAGCCAAATACATTTAAACTCAGTTTTTCACAATTCCTGACATTTAATCCTAGTAAAAATTCCCTGCCTTAGGTCAGTTAGGATCACCATTTTATTTTAAGAATGTGAAATGTCAGAATAATAGTAGAGAGAATTATTTATTCAGCTTTTATTTCTTTCATCACATTCTCAGTGGGTCAGAAGTTTACATACACTCAATTAGTATTTGGTAGCATTGCCTTTAAATTGTTTAACTTGGGTCAAACGTTTCGGGTAGCCTTCCACAAGCTTCCCACAATAAGTTGGGTGAATTTTGGCCCATAGACATAATATGACATTTGAAATGTCTTTATTCTTTTGAAACTTCTGAGTGTAATGTTTACTGTTAATATTTATTGTTTATTTCACTTTTGTTTATTATCTACTTCACTTGCTTTGGCAATGTTAACATACGTTTCCCATGCCAATAAAACCCTTAAATTGAAATTGAATTGAGAGAGAGAGAAAGGTACCTTGTGATTAGAGATCTGAGAATCTCATCCTCTGCTCAATTTACAGTGTAATGTTAGTTTATTTACAGCTCTGTGCAGCCATTCAGCATTGTACACTGCCCTTATATGAAACCTTGGAGATGAGGAACAGTTTCTTCCAAGGCTTTTAATCCTCTGTAAAGTCTGGACGCGCTTTCTATAGGTTTGAGGTCAGTGCTTTGTGATGGCCACTCCAATACCTTGACTTTGTTGTCCTTAAGACATTTTGCCACAACTTTGGAAGTATGCTTGGGGTCATTGTCCATTTGGAAGACCCATTTGCGACCAAGCTTTAACTTCCTGGCTGATGTCTTGAGATGTTGCTTCAATATATCCACATAATTTTCCTTCCTCATGATGCCATCTATTTTGTGAAGTGCACCAGTCCCTCCTGCAGCAAAGCACCCCCACAGCATGATGCTGCCACCCCCGTGCTTCACAGTTGGGATGGTGTTCTTCAGCTTGCAAGCAACCCCCTTTTTTCTCCAAACATAACGATGATCATTATGGCCAAACAGTTCTATTTTTGTTTCATCAGATCAGAGGACATTTCTCCAAAAAGTACGATCTTCGTCCCCATGTGCAGTTGCAAACCGTAGTCTGGCTTTTCTATGGCGGTTTTGGAGCAGTGGCTTCTTCCTTGCTGAGCGGCCTTTCAGGTTATGTCGATATAGGACTCGTTTTACTGTGGATATAGATACTTTTATGTTTTTTATTTATTTTATTTCACCAGGTAAACCAGTTGAGAACAAGTTCTCATTTACAACTGCGACCTGGCCAAGATAAAGCAAAGCAGTGCGATTAAAAACAACAACACAGAGTTACATACGGGGTAAACAAAACATAAAGTCAAAAAATACAACAGAAAATATATATACAGTGTGTGCAAATGTAGCAAGTTATGGAGGTAAGGCAATAAATAGGCCATAGTGCAAAATAATTACAATTTAGTATTAACACTGGAATGATAGATGTGCAGAAGATGATGTGCAAATAGAGATACTGGGGTGCAAATTAGCAAAATAAATAACAATATGGGGATGAGGTAGTTGGGTGGGCTAATTTCAGATGGGCTGTGTACAGGTGCAGTGATCGGTAAGGTGCTCTGACAGCTGATGCTTATAGTTAGTGAGGGAGATAAGTGTCTCCAGCTTCAGAGATTTTTGCAATTCGTTCCAGTCATTGGCAGCAGAGAACTGGAAGGAATGGCGGCCAAAGGAGGTGTTGGCTTTGGGGATGACCAGTGAGATATACCTGCTGGAGCGCAGACTACGGGTGGGTGTTGCTATGGTGACCAATGAGCTAAGATAAGGCAGGGATTTGCCTAGCAGTGATTTATAGATGGCCTGGAGCCAGTGGGTTTGGCGACGAATATGTAGTGAGGGGACCAGCCAACAAGAGCGTACAGGTCACAGTGGTGGGTAGTATATGGGGCTTTGGTGACAAAACGGATGGCACTGTGATAGACTACATCCAATTTGCTGAGTAGAGTGTTGGAGGCTATTTTGTAAATGACATCGCCGAAGTCAAGGATCGGTAGGATAGTCAGTTTTACGAGGGCATGTTTGGCAGCATGAGTGAAGGAGGCTTTGTTGCAAAATAGGAAGCCGATTCTAGATTTAACTTTGGATTGGAGATGCTTAATGTGAGTCTGGAAGGATAGTTTACAGTCTAACCAGACACCTAGGTATTTGTAGTTGTCAGACCCGTCGAGAGTAGTGATTCTAGTCGGGCGGGCGGGTGCCAGCAGCTTTCGATTGAAGAGCATGCATTTAGTTTTACTAGCGTTTAAGAGCAGTTGGAGGCTACGGAAGGAGTGTTGTATGGCATTGAAGCTCGTTTGGAGGTTTGTTAACACAGTGTCCAATGAAGGGCCAGATGGATAAAAAATGGTGTCGTCTGCGTAGAGGTGGATCTGAGAGTCACCAGCAGCAAGAGCGACATCATTGATATACACAGAGAAAAGAGTCGGCCCGAGAATTGAACCCTGTGGCACCCCCATAGAGACAGCCAGAGGTCCAGACAACAGGCCCTCTGATTTGACACATTGAACTCTATCTGAGAAGTAGTTGGTGAACCAGGCGAGGCAGTCATTTGAGAAACCAAGGCTATTTAGTCTGCCAATAAGAATGCGGTGGTTGACAGAGTCGAAAGCCTTGGCCAGGTCGATGAAGACGGCTGCACAGTACTGTCTATTATCGATCGCGGTTATAATATCGTATAGGACCTTGAGTGTGGCTGAAGTGCACCCATGACCAGCTCGGAAACCGGATTGCATAGCGGAGAAGGTACGGTGGGATTCGAAATGGTCGGTGATCTGTTTGTTAACTTGGCTTTCAAAAACTTTCGAAAGGCAGGGCAGGATGGATATAGGTCTGTAACAGTTTGGATCTAGAGTGTCACCCCCTTTGAAGAGGGATGACTGCGGCAGCTTTCCAATCTCTGGGGATCTCAGACGTTACGAAAGAGAGGTTGAACAGGCTAGTAATAGGGTTGCGACAATTTCGGCGGGTAGTTTTAGAAAGAAAGGGTCCAGATTGTCTAGCCCAGATGATTTGTAGGGGTCCAGATTTTGCAGCTCTTTCAGAACATCAGCTATCTGAATTTGGGTGAAGGAGAAGCGGGGGGGGCATGGGCAAGTTGCGGCGGAGGGTGCAGAGCTGGTGGCCGGGGTAGTGGTAGCCAGGTGGAAAGCATGGCCAGCCGTAGCAAAATGCTTTTTGAAATTCTCGATTATTGTAGATTTATCGGTGGTGATAGTGTTTCCTAGCCTCAGTGCAGTGGGCAGCTGGGAGGAGGTGCTCTTATTCTCCATGGACTTTACAGTGTCCCAAAACTTTTTGGAGTTAGCTACAGGATGCAAATTTCTGTTTGAAAAAGTTAGCCTTTGCTTTCCTAACTGCTTGTGTATATTGGTTCCTAACTTCCCTGAAAAGTTGCATATCGCGGGGGCTATTTGATGCTAATGCAGTGTGCCACAGGATGTTTTTGTGCTGGTCAAGGGCAGTCAAGTCTGAGGAGAACCAGGGGCTATATCTGTTCTTAGTTCTGTAGATACTTTTGTACCTGTTTCCTCCAGCATCATCTTTGCTGTTGTTCTGGGATTGATTAGCACTTTTCGCACCAAAGTACGTTCATCTGTAGGAGACAGAACGCATCTCCATCCTGAGCGGTAAGACGGCTGCGTGGTCCCATGGTGTTTATACTTGTGTATTATTGTTTGTTCAGATGAACGTGGTACCTTCAGGCGTTTGGAAATTGCTCCCAAGGATGAACCAGACTTGTGGAGGTCTACAAATTTTTTTCTGAGGTCTTGGCTGATTTCTTTTGATTTTCCCATGATGTCAAGCAAAGAGGTACTGAGTTTGAAGGTAGGACTTGAAATACATCCACAGGTACACCTCCAATTGACTCAAATGATGTCAATTAGCCTATCAGAAGCTTCTAAAGCCATGACATCATTTTCTGGAATTTTCCAAGCTGTTTAAAGGCACAGTCAACTTAGTGTATGTAAACTTCTGACCCACTGGAATTGTGATTCAGTGAATTATAAGTGAAATAATCTGTCTGTAAACAATTGCTGGAAAAATTACTTGTGTAATGCACAAAGTAGATGTCCAAACCTTTGTGGAGTGGTTGAAAAACGAGTTTTAATGACTCCAACCTAAGTTTATGTAAACTTCTGACTTCAACTGTATTGGTAGATGGGTAGAACAAAACAAAAAGGAGACATTGAATATCCCTTTGAGCATGGTGAAGTTATTAATTACACTTTGGATGGTTTATCAATACACCCAACACTGCAAAGATACAGGCGTCCTTCCTAACTTAGTTGCCGGAGAGGAAGGAAACCGCTCAGGGATTTCACCGAGGCCAACGGTGACTTAAAACAGTTAGAGTTGAATGGCTGTGATAGGAGAAAACTGAGGATGGATCAACAACATTGTAGTTACTCCACAATACTAACCTAATTGACAGAATGACAATTTTCCAAAACATGCATCCTGTTTGCAACAAGGCAGTGCAACAAGGCACTGCAAAAAATGTGGCAAAGTAATTAACTTTTTGTCTTGGATACAAAGTGTTATGTTTGGGGCAAATCCAATACAACACATTACTGAGTACCACTCTCTATATTTTCAAGCATAGTTGTGCCTGCATCATGTTATGGCTATGCTTGTAATTGTTAAGGACTGGGGAGTTTTTCAGGATTAACAAAGAAATGGATTGGAGCTAATCACAGGCAAAATCCTAGAGGAAAACCTGGTTCAGTCTGCTTTCCACCAGACACTTTAAGATTAATTCACTTTTCAGCAAGATAATAACCTAAAACACAAGGCCAAATCTAGACTGGAGTTGCTTACCAAGAAGACAGTGAATGTTTCTGAGTGTCCGAGTTACAGTTTTGACTTAAATCGACTTGAAAATATATGGCAAGACCTGAAAATGGTTGTCTAGCAATGATCAACAACCAATTTGACAGAGGTTGAATAATTTTTAAAAGAATAATGGGTAATGTTGCACAATCGAGGTGTGCAAAGCTCTTAGAGACTTGCCGAGAAAGACTCACGGCTGTAATCGCTGAGAAAGACTCACGGCTGTAATCGCTGAGAAAGACTCACGGCTGTAATCGCTGAGAAAGACTCACGGCTGTAATCGCTGAGAAAGACTCACGGCTGTAATCGCTGAGAAAGACTCACGGCTGTAATCGCTGAGAAAGACTCACGGCTGTAATCGCTGAGAAAGACTCACGGCTGTAATCGCCTAGAAAGACTCACGGCTGTAATCGCCTAGAAAGACTCACGGCTGTAATCGCCGAGAAAGACTCACGGCTGTAATCGCCGAGAAAGACTCACGGCTGTAATCGCCGAGAAAGACTCACGGCTGTAATCGCCGAGAAAGACTCACGGCTGTAATCGCCGAGAAAGACTCACGGCTGTAATCGCCGAGAAAGACTCACGGCTGTAATCGCCGAGAAAGACTCACGGCTGTAATCGCCGAGAAAGACTCACGGCTGTAATCGCTGAGAAAGACTCACGGCTGTAATCGCAGCCAAATGTGATTCTAACATGTATTGGCTCAGGGGGTTGAATACTTACAGTGCTGTGAAAAGGTATTTGCCCCCTTTCTGATTTTCTCTATTTTTGCATATTTGTTATATTGAATGTTATCAGATCTTCAACCAAAACCTGATATTAGATAAAGGGAACCTGAGTTTACAAAAATAAAATAAAAATTATACTTATTTTATTTATTTAATTAACAAAGTTATCCAAAACCCAATTCCCCTGTGTGAAAAAAGTAATTGCCCCCTTACACTCAATATAATAATAATAATAATAATATAATATGCCATTTAGCAGACGCTTTTATCCAAAGCGACTTACAGTCATGTGTGCATACATTTTTACATATGCATAACTGGTTGCGCCACCTTTAGCTGCAATGACTGCAACCAAATGCTTCCTATAGTTGTTGATCAGTCTCACATCGCTGTAGAGGAATTTTGACACACTCTTCCATGCAGAACTGCTTCAACTCAGCGGCATTTGTGGGTTTTCAAGCATAAATTGCTAGTTTCAAATCCTGGCACAACATTTCAGTTGGGATTAGGTCTGGACTTTGACAAGGCCATTCCAAATCTTCAAATGTGTTGCTTTTTTAGCCATTTTCATGTAGACTTGATTGTGTGTTTTGGATCATTGTCTTGCTGCATGACCCAGCTGCGCTTCAGCTTCAGCTCACAGACGGATGGTCTGACATTCTCTTGTAGAATTCTCTGATACAGAGCAGAATTCATGGTTCCTTCTATTAAGGCAAGTCGTCCAGGTCCTGAGGCAGCAAAGCATCCCCAAACCATCACACCACCACCACCATGCTTGACCTTTGGCATGAGGTTCTTACTGTGGAATGCAGTGTTTGGTTTTCACCAGGCATCATGGGAACCATGTCGTCCAAAATGTTGACTCAAGTTTGCCATAAAGCACCAGGAAGCACCTGCATGATCATCAAGACTCTTGGAATTATGTTCTATGGACAAATGATTCAAAACTCTTAACTTTTCAGGGTACACTTAGCTGAAGTCCCTTATGAGGACCTCGCATCTTTTTGTCCAGTCAGGGTACACTTAGCTGAAGTCCCTTATGAGGACCTCACGTCTTTCGTCCAGTCAGGATAAACTTAGCTGAAGTCCCTTATGAGGACCTCACGTCTTTCGTCCAGTCAGGATACACTTAGCTGAAGTCCCTTATGAGGACCTCACGTCTTTCGTCCAGTCAGGGTACACTTAGCTGAAGTCCCTTATGAGGACCTCGCGTCTTTCGTCCAGTCAGGATAAACTTAGCTGAAGTCCCTTATGACACTAATGTCCCAGCAGCTTGAGGATTTATTATCCTGTGACATAACATTTTTAAATAGGCCCTATTATTATATTGAACATTTCAAATGAAATTCGCTAGCCATAATTGTAACTTTGTAGGCCGCATGTCCTGCACCAGCATCACATGTCCTGTACCAGCATCACATGTCCTGCACCAGCATCACATGTCCTGCACCAGCATCACATGTCCTGCACCAGCATCACATGTCCTTAACCAGCATCACATGTCCTTAACCAGCATCACATGTCCTTAACCAGCATCACATGTCCTGCACCAGCATCACATGTCCTTAACCAGCATCACATGTCCTGCACCAGCATCACATGTCCTGCACCAGCATCACATGTCCTGCACCAGCATCACATGTCCTGCACCAGCATCACATGTCCTGCACCAGCATCACATGTCCTGCACCAGCATCACATGTCCTTAACCAGCATCACATGTCCTTAACCAGCATCACATGTCCTGCACCAGCATCACATGTCCTTCACCAGCATCACATGTCCTGCACCAGCATCTCTCCCAGCTTCATGGTTTGAACGAGGTGCGTAATTCCAGTCCATATAATACAGTAGAGTAATACAGTCCAAAAGATTACTGAAGCTTGTTTAATTTATTTACCCAAGAGAGCATAGCTACGTCTATGGGCTTTATATAGATAGCTACGTCTATGGGCTTTATATAGATAGCTACGTCTATGGGCTTTATATAGATAGCTACGTCTATTGGCTTTATATAGATAGCTACGTCTATGGGCTTTATATAGATAGCTACGTCTATGGGCTTTATATAGATAGCTACGTCTATGGGCTTTATATAGATAGCTACGTCTATGGGCTTTATATAGATAGCTACGTCTATGGGCTTTATATAGATAGCTACGTCTATGGGCTTTATATAGCTAGCTACGTCTATGGGCTTTATATAGATAGCTACGTCTATGGGCTTTATATAGATAGCTACGTCTATGGGCTTTATATAGATAGCTACGTCTATGGGCTTTATATAGCTAGCTACGTCTATGGGCTTTATATAGCTAGCTACGTCTATGGGCTTTATATAGATAGCTACGTCTATGGGCTTTATATAGCTAGCTACGTCTATGGGCTTTATATAGATAGCTACGTCTATGGGCTTTATATAGCTAGCTACGTCTATGGGCTTTATATAGCTAGCTACGTCTATGGGCTTTATATAGATAGCTACGTCTATGGGCTTTATATAGATAGCTACGTCTATGGGCTTTATATAGATAGCTACGTCTATGGGATTTATATAGATAGCTACGTCTATGGGCTTTATATAGATAGCTACGTCTATGGGCTTTATATAGCTAGCTACGTCTATGGGCTTTATATAGATAGCTACGTCTATTGGCTTTATATAGATAGCTACGTCTATGGGCTTTATATAGATAGCTACGTCTATGGGCTTTATATAGATAGCTACGTCTATGGGCTTTATATAGATAGCTACGTCTATGGGCTTTATATAGATAGCTACGTCTATGGGCTTTATATAGATAGCTACGTCTATGGGCTTTATATAGATAGCTACGTCTATGGGCTTTATATAGATAGCTACGTCTATGGGCTTTATATAGATAGCTACGTCTATGGGCTTTATATAGATAGCTACATCTATGGGCTTTATATAGATAGCTACGTCTATGGGCTTTATATAGATAGCTACGTCTATGGGCTTTATATAGATAGCTACGTCTATGGGCTTTATATAGATAGCTACATCTATGGGCTTTATATAGATAGCTACGTCTATGGGCTTTATATAGATAGCTACGTCTATGGGCTTTATATAGATAGCTACGTCTATGGGCTTTATATAGATAGCTACGTCTATGGGCTTTATATAGATAGCTACGTCTATGGGCTTTATATAGATAGCTACATCTATGGGCTTTATATAGATAGCTACGTCTATGGGCTTTATATAGATAGCTACATCTATGGGCTTTATATAGATAGCTACGTCTATGGGCTTTATATAGATAGCTACATCTATGGGCTTTATATAGATAGCTACGTCTATGGGCTTTATATAGCTAGCTACATCTATGGGCTTTATATAGATAGCTACGTCTATGGGCTTTATATAGATAGCTACATCTATGGGCTTTATATAGATAGCTACGTCTATGGGCTTTATATAGATGGCTACATCTATGGGCTTTTATATAGCTAGCTACATCTATGGGCTTTATATAGCTAGCTACATCTATGGGCTTTATATAGATAGCTACATCTATGGGCTTTATATAGCTAGCTACATCTATGGGCTTTATATAGATAGCTACATCTATGGGCTTTATACAGCTAGCTACATCTATGGGCTTTATATAGATAGCTACATCTATGGGCTTTATATAGATAGCTACATCTATGGGCTTTATATAGATAGCTACGTCTATGGGCTTTATATAGATAGCTACATCTATGGGCTTTATATAGATAGCTACATCTATGGGCTTTATATAGCTAGCTACATATATGGGCTTTATATAGATAGCTACATCTATGGGCTTTATATAGCTAGCTACATCTATGGGCTTTATATAGATAGCTACATCTATGGGCTTTATATAGATAGCTACATCTATGGGCTTTATATAGATAGCTACATCTATGGGCTTTATATAGCTAGCTACATCTATGGGCTTTATATAGCTAGCTACATCTATGGGCTTTATATAGCTAGCTACATCTATGGGCTTTATATAGCTAGCTACATCTATGGGCTTTATATAGCTAGCTACATCTATGGGCTTTATATAGCTAGCTACATCTATGGGCTTTATATAGATAGCTACGTCTATGGGCTTTATATAGATAGCTACGTCTATGGGCTTTTATGTTTTTCTGTCGTGCATAATGTAAGGTGGCCTATAGCCTATCATATGCATTGGATAATGGTACAATCATTTGGCCTTTTTTGGGGCTCATAAAATGTCTTTAATGTAGGGCTCATCTGGCTTAGGTAACATCAGGCTTGAATTTTCATGCCGATCAAAGCTCTAAACAAATCGAGACATATTTATATGTTTTTAGAATCACAGGAAATACCGGGTTACCCGGGAGAAAAGTGTTTTATTCTCAGGATGGAATATTTGTAAAATACCAGGAAAATATGAAACCCTACTGCCACTGTAGTGATGTGCTGTAGTGTTGTTGACAGATGAGAGCAGACTGTAGTGTTGTTGACAGCAGACTGTAGTGTTGTTGACAGAAGAGAGCAGACTGTAGTGTTGTTGACAGAAGAGAGCAGACTGTAGTGTTGTTGACAGAAGAGAGCAGACTGTAGTGTTGTTGACAGCAGACTGTAGTGTTGTTGACAGAAGAGAGCAGACTGTAGTGTTGTTGACAGAAGAGAGCAGACTGTAGTGTTGTTGACAGAAGAGAGTAGACTGTAGTGTTGTTGACAGAAGAGAGCAGACTGTAGTGTTGTTGACAGCAGACTGTAGTGTTGTTGACAGAAGAGAGCAGACTGTAGTGTTGTTGACAGCAGACTGTAGTGTTGTTGACAGAAGAGAGCAGACTGTAGTGTTGTTGACAGAAGAGAGCAGACTGTAGTGTTGTTGACAGAAGAGAGCAGACTGTAGTGTTGTTGACAGCAGACTGTAGTGTTGTTGACAGAAGAGAGCAGACTGTAGTGTTGTTGACAGCAGACTGTAGTGTTGTTGACAGAAGAGAGCAGACTGTAGTGTTGTTGACAGCAGACTGTAGTGTTGTTGACAGATGAGATTAGACTGTAGTGTTGTTGACAGAGTAGAGCAGACTGTAGTGTTGTTGACAGCAGACTGTAGTGTTGTTGACAGATGAGATTAGACTGTAGTGTTGTTGACAGAAGAGAGCAGACTGTAGTGTTGTTGACAGCAGACTGTAGTGTTGTTGACAGAAGAGAGCAGACTGTAGTGTTGTTGACAGAGTAGAGCAGACTGTAGTGTTGTTGACAGAAGAGAGCAGACTGTAGTGTTGTTGACAGAAGAGAGCAGACTGTAGTGTTGTTGACAGATGAGAGCAGACTGTAGTGTTGTTGACAGAGTAGAGCAGACTGTAGTGTTGTTGACAGAGTAGAGCAGACTGTAGTGTTGTTGACAGAAGAGAGCAGACTGTAGTGTTGTTGACAGCAGACTGTAGTGTTGTTGACAGAAGAGAGCAGACTGTAGTGTTGTTGACAGAAGAGAGCAGACTGTAGTGTTGTTGACAGAAGAGAGCAGACTGTAGTGTTGTTGACAGAAGAGAGCAGACTGTAGTGTTGTTGACAGAAGAGAGCAGACTGTAGTGTTGTTGACAGAAGAGAGTAGACTGTAGTGTTGTTGACAGAAGAGAGCAGACTGTAGTGTTGTTGACAGCAGACTGTAGTGTTGTTGACAGAAGAGAGCAGACTGTAGTGTTGTTGACAGCAGACTGTAGTGTTGTTGACAGATGAGATTAGACTGTAGTGTTGTTGACAGAAGAGAGCAGACTGTAGTGTTGTTGACAGCAGACTGTAGTGTTGTTGACAGATGAGATTAGACTGTAGTGTTGTTGACAGAAGAGAGCAGACTGTAGTGTTTGTTGACAGCAGACTGTAGTGTTGTTGACAGAAGAGAGCAGACTGTAGTGTTGTTGACAGAAGAGAGCAGACTGTAGTGTTGTTGACAGAGTAGAGCAGACTGTAGTGTTGTTGACAGATGAGAGCAGACTGTAGTGTTGTTGACAGAGTAGAGCAGACTGTAGTGTTGTTGACAGAAGAGAGCAGACTGTAGTGTTGTTGACAGAAGAGAGCAGACTGTAGTGTTGTTGACAGAAGAGAGCAGACTGTAGTGTTGTTGACAGAAGAGAGCAGACTGTAGTGTTGTTGACAGAAGAGAGCAGACTGTAGTGTTGTTGACAGAAGAGAGTAGACTGTAGTGTTGTTGACAGAAGAGAGCAGACTGTAGTGTTGTTGACAGAAGAGAGCAGACTGTAGTGTTGTTGACAGAAGACTGTAGTGTTGTTGACAGAAGAGAGCAGACTGTAGTGTTGTTGACAGCAGACTGTAGTGTTGTTGACAGATGAGATTAGACTGTAGTGTTGTTGACAGAAGAGAGCAGACTGTAGTGTTGTTGACAGCAGACTGTAGTGTTGTTGACAGATGAGATTAGACTGTAGTGTTGTTGACAGAAGAGAGCAGACTGTAGTGTTGTTGACAGCAGACTGTAGTGTTGTTGACAGAAGAGAGCAGCCTGTAGTGTTGTTGACAGAGTAGAGCAGACTGTAGTGTTGTTGACAGAGTAGAGCAGACTGTAGTGTTGTTGACAGATGAGAGCAGACTGTAGTGTTGTTGACAGCAGAGAGCAGACTGTAGTGTTGTTGACAGAAGAGAGCAGGCTGTAGTGTTGTTGACAGAAGAGAGCAGACTGTAGTGTTGTTGACAGAAGAGAGCAGGCTGTAGTGTTGTTGACAGAGTAGAGCAGACTGTAGTGTTGTTGACAGCAGACTGTAGTGTTGTTGACAGAAGAGAGCAGACTGTAGTGTTGTTGACAGAAGAGAGCAGACTGTAGTGTTGTTGACAGAGTAGAGCAGACTGTAGTGTTGTTGACAGAGTAGTGCAGACTGTAGTGTTGTTGACAGAAGAGAGCAGACTGTAGTGTTGTTGACAGAAGAGAGCATACTGTAGTGTTGTTGACAGAAGAGAGCAGACTGTAGTGTTGTTGACAGCAGACTGTAGTGTTGTTGACAGATGAGATTAGACTGTAGTGTTGTTGACAGAAGAGAGCAGACTGTAGTGTTGTTGACAGAAGAGAGCAGACTGTAGTGTTGTTGACAGCAGACTGTAGTGTTGTTGACAGAAGAGAGCAGCCTGTAGTGTTGTTGACAGAGTAGAGCAGACTGTAGTGTTGTTGACAGATGAGAGCAGACTGTAGTGTTGTTGACAGAAGAGAGTAGACTGTAGTGTTGTTGACAGAAGAGAGCAGACTGTAGTGTTGTTGACAGCAGACTGTAGTGTTGTTGACAGAAGAGAGCAGACTGTAGTGTTGTTGACAGCAGACTGTAGTGTTGTTGACAGATGAGAGCAGACTGTAGTGTTGTTGACAGCAGAGAGCAGACTGTAGTGTTGTTTACAGAAGAGAGCAGACTGTAGTGTTGTTGACAGCAGAGAGCAGACTGTAGTGTTGTTGACAGAAGTGAGCAGACTGTAGTGTTGTTGACAGAAGAGAGCAGACTGTAGTGTTGTTGACAGAAGAGAGCAGACTGTAGTGTTGTTGACAGAAGAGAGTAGACTGTAGTGTTGTTGACAGAAGAGAGCAGACTGTAGTGTTGTTGACAGCAGACTGTAGTGTTGTTGACAGAAGAGAGCAGACTGTAGTGTTGTTGACAGCAGACTGTAGTGTTGTTGACAGATGAGATTAGACTGTAGTGTTGTTGACAGAAGAGAGCAGACTGTAGTGTTGTTGACAGCAGACTGTAGTGTTGTTGACAGATGAGATTAGACTGTAGTGTTGTGTTGACAGAAGAGAGCAGACTGTAGTGTTGTTGACAGCAGACTGTAGTGTTGTTGACAGAAGAGAGCAGACTGTAGTGTTGTTGACAGAGTAGAGCAGACTGTAGTGTTGTTGACAGAAGAGAGCAGACTGTAGTGTTGTTGACAGAAGAGAGCAGACTGTAGTGTTGTTGACAGAAAGAGAGCAGACTGTAGTGTTGTTGACAGAAGAGAGCAGACTGTAGTGTTGTTGACAGAAGAGAGCAGACTGTAGTGTTGTTGACAGAAGAGAGCAGACTGTAGTGTTGTTGACAGCAGACTGTAGTGTTGTTGACAGAAGAGAGCAGACTGTAGTGTTGTTGACAGAAGAGAGCAGACTGTAGTGTTGTTGACAGAAGAGAGCAGACTGTAGTGTTGTTGACAGAAGAGAGTAGACTGTAGTGTTGTTGACAGAAGAGAGCAGACTGTAGTGTTGTTGACAGAAGAGAGCAGACTGTAGTGTTGTTGACAGAAGACTGTAGTGTTGTTGACAGAAGAGAGCAGACTGTAGTGTTGTTGACAGCAGACTGTAGTGTTGTTGACAGATGAGATTAGACTGTAGTGTTGTTGACAGAAGAGAGCAGACTGTAGTGTTGTTGACAGCAGACTGTAGTGTTGTTGACAGATGAGATTAGACTGTAGTGTTGTTGACAGAAGAGAGCAGACTGTAGTGTTGTTGACAGCAGACTGTAGTGTTGTTGACAGAAGAGAGCAGCCTGTAGTGTTGTTGACAGAGTAGAGCAGACTGTAGTGTTGTTGACAGATGAGAGCAGACTGTAGTGTTGTTGACAGCAGAGAGCAGACTGTAGTGTTGTTGACAGAAGAGAGTAGACTGTAGTGTTGTTGACAGAAGAGAGCAGACTGTAGTGTTGTTGACAGAAGAGAGCAGACTGTAGTGTTGTTGACAGAAGACTGTAGTGTTGTTGACAGAAGAGAGCAGACTGTAGTGTTGTTGACAGAGCAGACTGTAGTGTTGTTGACAGATGAGATTAGACTGTAGTGTTGTTGACAGAAGAGAGCAGACTGTAGTGTTGTTGACAGCAGACTGTAGTGTTGTTGACAGATGAGATTAGACTGTAGTGTTGTTGACAGAAGAGAGCAGACTGTAGTGTTGTTGACAGCAGACTGTAGTGTTGTTGACAGAAGAGAGCAGCCTGTAGTGTTGTTGACAGAGTAGAGCAGACTGTAGTGTTGTTGACAGAGTAGAGCAGACTGTAGTGTTGTTGACAGATGAGAGCAGACTGTAGTGTTGTTGACAGCAGAGAGCAGACTGTAGTGTTGTTGACAGAAGAGAGCAGGCTGTAGTGTTGTTGACAGAAGAGAGCAGACTGTAGTGTTGTTGACAGAAGAGAGCAGGCTGTAGTGTTGTTGACAGAGTAGAGCAGACTGTAGTGTTGTTGAAAGCAGAGAGCAGACTGTAGTGTTGTTGACAGAAGAGAGCAGACTGTAGTGTTGTTGACAGAAGAGAGCAGACTGTAGTGTTGTTGACAGAAGAGAGCATACTGTAGTGTTGTTGACAGAAGAGAGTAGACTGTAGTGTTGTTGACAGCAGACTGTAGTGTTGTTGATAGATGAGATTAGACTGTAGTGTTGTTGACAGAAGAGAGCAGCCTGTAGTGTTGTTGACAGATGAGATCAGACTGTAGTGTTGTTGACAGAGTAGAGCAGACTGTAGTGTTGTTGACAGCAGACTGTAGTGTTGTTGACAGAAGAGAGCAGACTGTAGTGTTGTTGACAGAAGAGAGTAGACTGTAGTGTTGTTGACAGCAGACTGTAGTGTTGTTGACAGATGAGATTAGACTGTAGTGTTGTTGACAGAAGAGAGCAGACTGTAGTGTTGTTGACAGAAGAGAGCAGACTGTAGTGTTGTTGACAGAAGAGAGCAGACTGTAGTGTTGTTGACAGAAGAGAGCAGACTGTAGTGTTGTTGACAGCAGACTGTAGTGTTGTTGACAGAAGAGAGCAGACTGTAGTGTTGTTGACAGCAGACTGTAGTGTTGTTGACAGAAGAGAGCAGACTGTAGTGTTGTTGACAGCAGACTGTAGTGTTGTTGACAGCAGAGAGCAGACTGTAGTGTTGTTGACAGAAGAGAGCAGACTGTAGTGTTGTTGACAGAGTAGAGCAGACTGTAGTGTTGTTGACAGAAGAGAGCAGACTGTAGTGTTGTTGACAGCAGACTGTAGTGTTGTTGACAGAAGAGAGCAGACTGTAGTGTTGTTGACAGCAGACTGTAGTGTTGTTGACAGAAGAGAGCAGACTGTAGTGTTGTTGACAGCAGACTGTAGTGTTGTTGACAGAAGAGAGCAGACTGTAGTGTTGTTGACAGAAGAGAGCAGACTGTAGTGTTGTTGACAGAGTAGAGCAGACTGTAGTGTTGTTGACAGAAGACTGTAGTGTTGTTGACAGAAGAGAGCAGACTGTAGTGTTGTTGACAGAAGAGAGCAGACTGTAGTGTTGTTGACAGAGTAGAGCAGACTGTAGTGTTGTTGACAGATGAGAGCAGACTGTAGTGTTGTTGACAGAGTAGAGCAGACTGTAGTGTTGTTGACAGAGTAGAGCAGACTGTAGTGTTGTTGACAGAGTAGAGCAGACTGTAGTGTTGTTGACAGAAGAGAGCAGACTGTACTGTTGTTGACAGAAGAGAGCAGACTGTAGTGTTGTTGACAGATGAGAGCAGACTGTAGTGTTGTTGACAGAAGAGAGCAGACTGTAGTGTTGTTGACAGATGAGAGCAGACTGTAGTGTTGTTGACAGAAGAGAGCAGACTGTAGTGTTGTTGACAGAAGAGAGCAGACTGTAGTGTTGTTGACAGAAGAGAGCAGACTGTAGTGTTGTTGACAGAAGAGAGCAGACTGTAGTGTTGTTGACAGCAGACTGTAGTGTTGTTGACAGAAGAGAGCAGACTGTAGTGTTGTTGACAGAAGAGAGCAGACTGTAGTGTTGTTGACAGAAGAGAGCAGACTGTAGTGTTGTTGACAGCAGACTGTAGTGTTGTTGACAGAAGAGAGCAGCCTGTAGTGTTGTTGACAGATGAGAGCAGACTGTAGTGTTGTTGACAGCAGAGAGCAGACTGTAGTGTTGTTGACAGCAGACTGTAGTGTTGTTGACAGAGTAGAGCAGACTGTAGTGTTGTTGACAGAAGAGAGCAGACTGTAGTGTTGTTGACAGAAGAGAGCATACTGTAGTGTTGTTGACAGAAGAGAGCAGACTGTAGTGTTGTTGACAGAAGAGAGCAGACTGTAGTGTTGTTGACAGAAGAGAGCAGACTGTAGTGTTGTTGACAGAAGAGAGCAGACTGTAGTGTTGTTGACAGAAGAGAGCAGACTGTAGTGTTGTTGACAGCAGACTGTAGTGTTGTTGACAGAGTAGAGCAGACTGTAGTGTTGTTGACAGAAGAGAGCAGACTGTAGTGTTGTTGACAGAAGAGAGCAGACTGTAGTGTTGTTGACAGAAGAGAGCAGACTGTAGTGTTGTTGACAGAAGAGAGCAGACTGTAGTGTTGTTGACAGCAGACTGTAGTGTTGTTGACAGCAGAGAGCAGACTGTAGTGTTGTTGACAGAAGAGAGCAGACTGTAGTGTAGTGTTGACAGAAGAGAGCAGACTGTAGTGTTGTTGACAGCAGAGAGCAGACTGTAGTGTTGTTGACAGAAGAGAGCAGACTGTAGTGTTGTTGACAGAAGAGAGCAGACTGTAGTGTTGTTGACAGAAGAGAGCAGACTGTAGTGTTGTTGACAGAAGAGAGCAGACTGTAGTGTTGTTGACAGAAGAGAGCAGACTGTAGTGTTGTTGACAGAAGACTGTAGTGTTGTTGACAGAAGAGAGCAGACTGTAGTGTTGTTGACAGAAGAGAGCAGACTGTAGTGTTGTTGACAGAAGAGAGCAGACTGTAGTGTTGTTGACAGAAGTGAGCAGACTGTAGTGTTGTTGACAGCAGACTGTAGTGTTGTTGACAGAAGAGAGCAGACTGTAGTGTTGTTGACAGAAGAGAGTAGACTGTAGTGTTGTTGACAGCAGACTGTAGTGTTGTTGACAGATGAGATCAGACTGTAGTGTTGTTGACAGAAGAGAGCAGTGAGTAAAACAGTGCTGAGCCCCTCCCCCTCATGGCTGGTTGCCCCCGCTGCCTCCCCCTATCTGCTCCCTGCCCCTCCTGCTGGGTCAACTCTTCCACTGGCCAGCCCCTCCAACTGTCACACTGTCACCGCCACAGGGGATGGGGTCTGATGGATGCAGCATGCAATGATGCTCTCTCTCCCCATCCTCTCTCGTCTCACCCCCTGCCCCTCTCTCTCTCCCCCCTCCCCCCTCCTCTCCTCTCAATTCAATTTCAATTTAAGGTCTTTATTGGCATGGGAAACGTATGTTAACATTGCAGCTATGCAGTGTTGTAACAATGTTCAAATAGTTGGGAAAATAAATAAATGAATGGGAAAATAAATAAACAGATAAATACATGTTGGCTGGGCTCCCTGCCTGTGCCATTAAACCCCTACAACTCATCCAGAACGCTGCAGCCCGTCTGGTGTTCAACCTTCCCAAGTTCTCTCACGTCACCCCCCTCCTCCGCACACTCCACTGGCTTCCAGTTGAAGCTCGCATCTGTTACAAGACCATGGTGCTTGCCTATGGAGCTGTGAGGGGAACGGCACCTCTGTACCTTCAGGCTCTGATCAGTCCCTACACCCAACCGAGGGCATTGCGTTCATCCACCTCTGGCCTGCTGGCTCCCCTTCCTCTGCGGAAGCACAGTTCCCGCTCAGCTCAGTCAAAACTGTTCGCTGCTCTGGCACCCCAATGGTGGAACAAGCTCCCTCACGACGCCAGGACAGCGGAGTCACTCACCACCTTCCGGAGACATTTGAAACCCCACCTCTTTAAGGAATACCTGGGATAGGATAAAGTAATCCTTCTACCCCCCCTAAAAAAATAAAAAAATAAAAAATAATAATAAACATATTGTAAAGTGGTTATCCCACTGGCTATAGGGTGAATGCACCAATTTGTAAGTCGCTCTGGATAAGAGCGTCTGCTAAATGACGTAAATGTAATGTTGTGTTTGTGCTCTCTCTCAATTCAATTTCAATTTAAGGGGCTTCATTGGCATGTTTACATCTCTCTATGAATGTCATTATCTTCATGGTGACGTATCCTGAATAGGTACAATAAGGTAGAAATATGCAATATCAAACAAGACCAAATTTGGTTAGTCCGGACTGGACCAAATCTGAACCAATCATAGACGTCTATGTTTCACAAGTTTAGACAGTATAGTTCAGTACAGTAGAGGACAATACAGTAATTATACTGTAGTCTACTGTGATGTACTGTGATGTCCAAACTTGTGAAACATAGACCAATCTATGATTGGTTCAGATTTGATCCAATATTGGATGTCTTTGTTTGGTCCAAATCCAGGCCGGGTCGGACCAAAAATCAAAGTCTGTGGATGTTGAAATCAAGGTCGGTCTGGACCGGTCCAAAAAAACGACGTCTGTGGATGTTGAAATCAAGGCCAGGGCGGACTGACCAAATTTCAACTACTTTTCAATGTCCATGGACGTCCGGTGTCGGTCGGTGCTCAGTGGGTTGCGGATGCTGGTTACAGTAAATGGAAAGAGAGGGGGCTCATGGGTAGTTGTCAGTAAGCGCTGGGAGAGGTGACGTTAACTGGAGAGAGGGAGAGGGAGAGAGGGAGAGGTGGCATTAACTGGAGAGAGAGAGAGAGAGAGGGAGAGAGAGAGGGAGAGGTGACATTAACTGGAGAGAGAGAGGGAGGGGTGACATTAACTGGAGAGAGAGAGAGAGAGAGAGAGAGAGAGAGGGAGAGGGAGAGGGAGAGAGAGAGGGAGGGGTGACATTAAATGGTTGATTTAGGTGCAATCTTACTAGCAGCAAATCCTTGCCTGTGAAGCCCTTTTTGTGCAATGAGGACGGCACGTGTTTCCTTGCAGGTAACCATGGTTAACAGAGGAAGAACAATGATTTCAAGCACCACCCTCCTTTTAAAGCTTCCAGTCGGTTATTCTAACTCAATCAGCATGACAGAGTGATCTCCAGCCTTGTCCTCGTCAACACTCTCACCTGTGTTAACGAGAGAATCACTGACATGATGTCAGCTGGTCCTTTTGTGGCAGGGCTGAAATGCAGTGGAAATGTTTTTTGGGATTAAGTTCATTTTCATGGCAAAGAGGGACTGCAATTCATTGCATTTAATCTGATCACTCTTCATAACATTCTGGAGTATATGCAAATTGCCATCATAAAAACTGAGGCAGCAGACTTTGTGAAAATTCATATTTGTGTCATTCTCAAAACTTTTGACCACGACTGTATATTCCCCATTATAATCCTAAATAATAGACTACTCAGTATATTCCCCACTATAATCCTAAATACTAGACTACTCAGTATATTCCCCATTATAATCCTAAATAATAGACTACTCAGTATATTCCCCATTATAATCCTAAATAATAGACTACTCAGTATATTCCCCCATTATAATCCTAAATACTAGACTACTCAGTATATTCCCCATTATAATCCTAAATAATAGACTACTCAGTATATTCCCCATTATAATCCTAAATAATAGACTACTCAGTATATTCCCCCATTATAATCCTAAATAATAGACTACTCAGTATATTCCCCACTATAATCCTAAATACTAGACTACTCAGTATATTCCCCATTATAATCCTAAATAATAGACTACTCAGTATATTCCCCATTATAATCCTAAATAATAGACTACTCAGTATATTCCCCATTATAATCCTAAATACTAGACTACTCAGTATATTCCCCATTATAATCCTAAATAATAGACTACTCAGTATATTCCCCATTATAATCCTAAATAATAGACTACTCAGTATATTCCCCATTATAATCCTAAATAATAGACTACTCAGTATATTCCCCATTATAATCCTAAATAATAGACTACTCAGTATATTCCCCATTATAATCCTAAATAATAGACTGCTCAGTATATTCCCCATTATAATCCTAAATAATACTAGACTACTCAGTATATTCCCCATTATAATCCTAAATGATAGACTACTCAGTATATTCCCCATTATAATCCTAAATAATAGACTACTCAGTATATTCCCCATTATAATCCTAAATAATAGACTACTCAGTATATTCCCCATTATAATCCTAAATAATAGACTACTCAGTATATTCCCCATTATAATCCTAAATAATAGACTACTCAGTATATTCCCCACTATAATCCTAAATACTAGACTACTCAGTATATTCCCCATTATAATCCTAAATAATAGACTACTCAGTATATTCCCCATTATAATCCTAAATAATAGACTACTCAGTATATTCCCCATTATAATCCTAAATACTAGACTACTCAGTATATTCCCCATTATAATCCTAAATAATAGACTACTCAGTATATTCCCCATTATAATCCTAAATAATAGACTACTCAGTATATTCCCCATTATAATCCTAAATAATAGACTACTCAGTATATTCCCCATTATAATCCTAAATAATAGACTACTCAGTATATTCCCCATTATAATCCTAAATAATAGACTGCTCAGTATATTCCCCATTATAATCCTAAATAATACTAGACTACTCAGTATATTCCCCATTATAATCCTAAATGATAGACTACTCAGTATATTCCCCATTATAATCCTAAATAATAGACTACTCAGTATATTCCCCATTATAATCCTAAATAATAGACTACTCAGTATATTCCCCATTATAATCCTAAATAATAGACTACTCAGTATATTCCCCATTATAATCCTAAATACTAGACTACTCAGTATATTCCCCATTATAATCCTAAATACTAGACTACTCAGTATATTCCCCATTATAATCCTAAATGATAGACTACTCAGTATATTCCCCATTATAATCCTAAATGATAGACTACTCAGTATATTCCCCATTATAATCCTAAATAATACTAGACTACTCAGTATATTCCCCACTATAATCCTAAATAATAGACTACTCAGTATATTCCCCATTATAATCCTAAATACTAGACTACTCAGTATATTCCCCATTATAATCCTAAATACTAGACTACTCAGTATATTCCCCATTATAATCCTAAATACTAGACTACTCAGTATATTCCCCATTATAATCCTAAATACTAGACTACTCAGTATATTCCCCATTATAATCCTAAATACTAGACTACTCAGTATATTCCCCATTATAATCCTAAATACTAGACTACTCAGTATATTCCCCATTATAATCCTAAATACTAGACTACTCAGTATATTCCCCATTATAATCCTAAATACTAGACTACTCAGTATATTCCCCATTATAATCCTAATACTAGACTACTCAGTATATTCCCCATTATAATCCTAAATACTAGACTACTCAGTATATTCCCCATTATAATCCTAAATACTAGACTACTCAGTATATTCCCCATTATAATCCTAAATACTAGACTACTCAGTATATTCCCCATTATAATCCTAAATAATAGACTACTCAGTATATTCCCCATTATAATCCTAAATAATAGACTACTCAGTATATTCCCCACTATAATCCTAAATACTAGACTACTCAGTATATTCCCCATTATAATCCTAAATAATAGACTACTCAGTATATTCCCCATTATAATCCTAAATAATAGACTACTCAGTATATTCCCCATTATAATCCTAAATACTAGACTACTCAGTATATTCCCCATTATAATCCTAAATAATAGACTACTCAGTATATTCCCCATTATAATCCTAAATAATAGACTACTCAGTATATTCCCCATTATAATCCTAAATAATAGACTACTCAGTATATTCCCCACTATAATCCTAAATACTAGACTACTCAGTATATTCCCCATTATAATCCTAAATAATAGACTACTCAGTATATTCCCCATTATAATCCTAAATAATAGACTACTCAGTATATTCCCCATTATAATCCTAAATACTAGACTACTCAGTATATTCCCCATTATAATCCTAAATAATAGACTACTCAGTATATTCCCCATTATAATCCTAAATAATAGACTACTCAGTATATTCCCCATTATAATCCTAAATAATAGACTACTCAGTATATTCCCCATTATAATCCTAAATAATAGACTACTCAGTATATTCCCCATTATAATCCTAAATAATAGACTGCTCAGTATATTCCCCATTATAATCCTAAATAATACTAGACTACTCAGTATATTCCCCATTATAATCCTAAATGATAGACTACTCAGTATATTCCCCATTATAATCCTAAATAATAGACTACTCAGTATATAATAAATAATAATAAATTGGTCATTTAGCAGACGCTCTTATCCAGAGCGACTTACAGGAGCAATTAGGGTTAAGTACCTTGCTCAAGGGCACATCGACAGATTTTTCACCTAG
>CM072229.1:54993299-55073299 GCA_036851935.1 Coregonus suidteri | reverse complement strand
CTCTTCATATTTTCAAGCATGGTGGTGGCTGCAGCATGTTATGGGTATGCTTGTCATCAGACACTGGGAGACAAATTCACCTGTCAGCAGGACAACAACCTAAAACACAAGGCCAAATCTACACTGGAGTTGCTTACCAAGATGACATTGAATGTTCCTGAGTGGCCTAGTTACAGTTTTGACTTAAATCGGCTTGAAAATCTATGGCAAGACCTGAAAATGGCTGTCTAGCTTGACAGAGCTTGAATAATTTTTAAAAAGAGTAATGTGCAAATATAATAGAATCCAGGTGAGCAAAGCTCTTAGAGACTTCCGCAGAAAGACTCACAGCTGTAATCGCGGTCAAAGGTGATTCTAACATCTATTCATTCAGGAGTGTGAATACTTATGTAAATTAGATATTTATGCATTTAATTTTCAATACATTCTCTAACATTTCTAAAAACATGTTTTCACTTGGTCAATATTCGGTATTGTGTGTAGACGGGTGAGGGGGAAAAAAATCTTACTTAATCCATTTTGAATTCAGGCTGTAATACAACAATGTGGAGTAAGTCAAGGGGTATGAATACTTTCTGAAGGCACTGTATCTAGATGCGTATTGAATCATGCTTGTAAGGAGAGTTGCACATCCCTGTGGACTACAATAGGCGTGTGTGTTTGTGTGTGGCGGCTCTGAGATCTATGTTGCTGCTCGTCGTAATGAACATCCTGCTGCCTCGGAAAATAACGGCTGAATTCCTCAACATCTACAATCAGCCTGACATTTCCTGTGTGTGTGTGTGTAAACTTCCTACTGCCTTTATAATAATAATATGCCATTTAGCAGACGCTTTTATCCAAAGCGACTTATAGTCTTGCGTACATACATTTTTTGTGTATGGGTGGTCCCGGGGGATCGAACCCACTACCTTGGCGTTACAAGCGCCGTGCTCTACCAGCTGAGCTACAGAGGACCACATTTATACAATTATAAAGACCCCACTGTGTGCTGTCTGTTGCCTAGGTGATAACCTGACTGGTGACATACAGTGCTTCAGTTCACTGGACATTAGCGTTTATATCTGCCAATGTTGATGACGACTGGTATTGGAGTGGACGTTGTTATCATTCCGTAGCCTGCTTTGACACCTGAACTTCACGATTAAAACTCTACTCATGTTGGTCAAACATAGACCAGAGCCCTATAGCCCTTTGGTGGTTTGAGGAGTTAGGAAGGTATCTTTGGTCAACTCTGAGTTCAACTCGGGATAACCGGTACCACGAAAGTGGCTCACCTTGAGTAATGCATTTTAAACTTCACGCATAGCAAAACATCTGTATGACTTATCCATAGGAGTGGGGAAAAAAGTTGCTCCTGCATTGATGGCACTTAAACAAACCTGAGTCGCCCATGGACTGATGTTTCAGTTTGGTGTTCGGCTAGCCAGTTACAAGCCTGCTAGAGTTAGCAGCAGGGGGATGAGCAATATCCTCCGTCGTAGTACGGATGAAGCCTGAGCTGGAATGTGAAGCTAACTGAAGCTGGCTAGCTTTAGAACACCCTGAGTAGATCTAGCTTCAATCATAGTATACCCCTCAGGTGTGGAAAATGATTGTACATTTGGTTGTAATTCCACTGGTGAGTTATGGTGGTCATAAGGAGCGCTATAGGCTTGATGATCAGCAGTTAAACAGGACGACTACCTGCTCAGTCTCCCACATGTTGTTTTGATCCTGTCTGGACTACAGCTTGGCCTACATGTTGTTTTGGTCCTGTCTGGACTGCAGCTTGGCCTACATGTTGTTTTGGTCCTGTCTGGACTGCAGCTTGGCCTACATGTTGTTTTGGTCCTGTCTGGACTGCAGCTTGGCCTACATGTTGTTTTGGTCCTGTCTGGACTGCAGCTTGGCCTACATGTTGTTTTGGTCCTGTCTGGACTGCAGCTTGGCCTACATGTTGTTTTTGGTTCTGTCTGGACTACAGCTTGGCCTACATGTTGTTTTGGTCCTGTCTGGACTGCAGCTTGGCCTACATGTTGTTTTGGTCCTGTCTGGACTGCAGCTTGGCCTACATTGTTTTTGGTTCTGTCTGACTACAGCTTGGCCTACATGTTGTTTTGGTCCTGTCTGGACTGCAGCTTGGCCTACATGTTGTTTTGGTCCTGTCTGGACTACAGCTTGGCCTACATGTTGTTTTGGTCCTGTCTGGACTGCAGCTTGGCCTACATGTTGTTTTGGTTCTGTCTGGACTACAGCTTGGCCTACATGTTGTTTTGGTCCTGTCTGGACTGCAGCTTGGCCTACATGTTGTTTTGGTCCTGTCTGGACTGCAGCTTGGCCTACATGTTGTTTTGGTCCTGTCTGGACTACAGCTTGGCCTACATGTTGTTTTGGTCCTGTCTGGACTGCAGCTTGGCCTACATGTTGTTTTGGTTCTGTCTGGACTACAGCTTGGCCTACATGTTGTTTTGGTTCTGTCTGGACTACAGCTTGGCCTACATGTTGTTTTGGTCCTGTCTGGACTGCAGCTTGGCCTACATGTGTTTTTGGTCCTGTCTGGACTACAGCTTGGCCTACATGTTGTTTTGGTCCTGTCTGGACTGCAGCTTGGCCTACATGTTGTTTTGGTCCTGTCTGGACTACAGCTTGGCCTACATGTTGTTTTGGTCCTGTCTGGACTACAGCTTGGCCTACATGTTGTTTTGGTCCCTGTCTGGACTGCATCTTGGCCTACATGTTGTTTTGGTCCTGTCTGGACTGCAGCTTGGCCTACATGTTGTTTTGGTTCTGTCTGGACTACAGCTTGGCCTACATGTTGTTTTTGTCCTGTCTGGACTGCAGCTTGGCCTATGTTGTTGTTTGGTTTCTGTCTGGACTACAGCTTGGCCTACATGTTGTTTTGGTTCTGTCTGGACTACAGCTTGGCCTACATGTTGTTTTGGTCCTGTCTGGACTGCAGCTTGGCCTACATGTTGTTTTGGTCCTGTCTGGACTGCAGCTTGGCCTACATGTTGTTGTTTTGGTTCTGTCTGGACTACAGCTTGGCCTACATGTTGTTTTGGTCCTGTCTGGACTGCAGCTTGGCCTACATGTTGTTTTGGTTCTGTCTGGACTACAGCTTGGCCTACATGTTGTTTTGGTTCTGTCTGGACTACAGCTTGGCCTACATGTTGTTTTGGTCCTGTCTGGACTGCAGCTTGGCCTACATGTTGTTTTTGGTCCTGTCTGGACTACAGCTTGGCCTACATGTTTTTTGGTCCTGTCTGGACTACAGCTTGGCCTACATGTTGTTTTGGTCCTGTCTGGACTGCAGCTTGGCCTACATGTTGTTTTGGTCCTGTCTGGACTGCAGCTTGGCCTACATGTTGTTTTGGTTCTGTCTGGACTACAGCTTGGCCTACATGTTGTTTTGGTCCTGTCTGGACTGCAGCTTGGCCTACATGTTGTTTTGGTTCTGTCTGGACTACAGCTTGGCCTACATGTTGTTTTGGTTCTGTCTGGACTACAGCTTGCCTAACATGTTGTTTTGGGTCCTGTCTGGACTGCAGCTTGGCCTACATGTTTGTTTTGGTCCTGTCTGGACTGCAGCTTGGCCTACATGTTGTTTTTGGTCCTGTCTGGACTGCAGCTTTGGCCTACATGTTGTTTTTGGTCCTGTCTGGACTACAGCTTGGCCTACATGTTGTTTTTGGTCCTGTCTGGACTACAGCTTGGCCTACATGTTGTTTTGGTCCTGTCTGGACTGCAGCTTGGCCTACATGTTGTTTTGGTCCTGTCTGGACTGCAGCTTGGCCTACATGTTGTTTTGGTCCTGTCTGGACTACAGCTTGGCCTACATGTTGTTTTGGTCCTGTCTGGACTACAGCTTGGCCTACATGTTGTTTTGGTCCTGTCTGGACTACAGCTTGGCCTACATGTTGTTTTGGTCCTGTCTGGACTGCAGCTTGGCCTACATGTTGTTTTGGTTCTGTCTGGACTACAGCTTGGCCTACATGTTGTTTTGGTCCTGTCTGGACTGCAGCTTGGCCTACATGTTGTTTTGGTTCTGTCTGGACTGCAGCTTGGCCTACATGTTGTTTTGGTCCTGTCTGGACTACAGCTTGGCCTACATGTTGTTTTGATCCTGTCTGGACTGCAGCTTGGCCTACATGTTGTTTTGGTCCTGTCTGGACTGCAGCTTGGCCTACATGTTGTTTTGGTCCTGTCTGGACTGCAGCTTGGCCTACATGTTGTTTTGGTCCTGTCTGGACTGCAGCTTGGCCTACATGTTGTTTTGGTCCTGTCTAGACTACAGCTTGGCCTACATGTTGTTTTGGTCCTGTCTAGACTACAGCTTGGCCTACATGTTGTTTTGGTTCTGTCTGGACTGCAGCTTGGCATGTTGTTTTGGTCACCTGCTACCCCACCCCTCCCTGCCCTGCCTCACCTTGTCCTCCCCATCCTCCTATAGGGTAATTCCACGCTAACAGAATTGCGCTGAGACACAGATTTTTCACTTAAAATGTTTGCCAAACTAGAACCCATTGATTTGGAAGTAGAACCCTTTAGCCCCCAATAGAATTCTAGAATGCTGCTATAGATGACTGAGAATGTTCTCACACATTCCAAACAAACAGACATAATGCTAATTACAAGGCACAACGCTCTTACCCACTAAGCTACCTGCCGCCCTAATGAGACATAATGCTCATTACAAGTTAAGTTAGTTTTAAAGAGCAAAACCTCTTCTTTAATAAGACACTCACTATCAAAAAACGATTAACACTCAACACAACAAAAACCCTATTGTACTAAATTTGACTAAATTACTCACTGAAAATGTACCAAGTATAATATATTAGACTTATAAATATTATTTACATATAAATACAAAATTATTCAAAATGTGATCCAGGTCAGTAAGGTGGACCGTTCAGAGAGAGGAGTATGAATGTGTCTCTGGGGTTCCTGGAAGACCAGCCTGACAGCCGCCAACACAGGCCAAATACTACTACTCTCTACTACTGCTCTCTCTGTGGTTCCTAGAAGACCAGCCTGACAGCCGCCAACACAGGCCAAATACTACTACTCTCTACTACTGCTCTCTCTGGGGCCCTGGAATGAGCCTGACAGCCGCCAACACAGGCCACAATACTACTACTCTCTACTACTGCTGTCTCTGGGGTTCCTGGAAGACCAGCCTGACAGCCGCCAACACAGGCCAAATACTACTACTCTCTACTACTGCTGTCTCTGGGGTTCCTGGAAGACCAGCCTGACAGCCGCCAACACAGGCCAAATACTACTACTCTCTACTACTGCTGTCTCTGGGGTTCCTGGAAGACCAGCCTGACAGCCGCCAACACAGGCCAAATACTACTACTCTCTACTACTGCTCGCCTCTGGGGTTCCTGGAAGACCAGCCTGACAGCCGCCAACACAGGCCAAATACTACTACTCTCTACTGCTGCTCTCTCTGGGGTTCCTGGAAGACCAGCCTGACAGCCGCCAACACAGGCCAAATACTACTACTCTCTACTACTGCTGTCTCTGGGGTTCCTGGAAGACCGGCCTGACAGCCGCCAACACAGGCCAAATACTACTACTCTCTACTACTGCTCTCTCTGGGGTTCCTGGAAGACCAGCCTGACAGCCGCCAACACAGGCCAAATACTACTACTCTCTACTACTGCTCTCTCTGGGGTTCCTGGAAGACCAGCCTGACAGCCGCCAACACAGGCCAAATACTACTACTCTCTACTACTGCTCTCTCTGGGGTTCCTGGAAGACCAGCCTGACAGCCGCCAACACAGGCCAAATACTACTACTCTCTACTACTGCTGTCTCTCTGGGGTTCCTGGAAGACCAGCCTGACAGCCGCCAACACAGGCCAAATACTACTACTCTCTACTGCTGTCTCTGGGGTTCCTGGAAGACCAGCCTGACAGCCGCCAACACAGGCCAAATACTACTACTCTCTACTACTGCTCTCTCTGGGGTTCCTGGAAGACCAGCCTGACAGCCGCCAACACAGCCAAATACTACTACTCTCTACTACTGCTCTCTCTGGGGTTCCTGGAAGACCAGCCTGACAGCCGCCAACACAGGCCAAATACTACTACTCTCTACTACTGCTCTCTCTGGGGTTCCTGGAAGACCAGCCTGACAGCCGCCAACACAGGCCAAATACTACTACTCTCTACTACTGCTGTCTCTGGGGTTCCTGGAAGACCAGCCTGACAGCCGCCAACACAGGCCAAATACTACTACTCTCTACTACTGCTGTCTCTGGGGTTCCTGGAAGACCGGCCTGACAGCCGCCAACACAGGCGAAAACTACTACTACTCTCTACTACTGCTCTCTCTCTGGGGTTCCTGGAAGACCAGCCTGACAGCCGCCAACACAGGCCAAATACTACTACTCTCTACTACTGCTCTCTCTGGGGTTCCTGGAAGACCAGCCTGACAGCCGCCAACACAGGCCAAATACTACTACTCTCTACTACTGCTGTCTCTGGGGTTCCTGGAAGACCAGCCTGACAGCCGCCAACACAGGCCAAATACTACTACTCTCTACTACTGCTGTCTCTGGGGTTCCTGGAAGACCAGCCTGACAGCCGCCAACACAGGCCAAATACTACTACTCTCTACTACTGCTCTCTCTGGGGTCCTCTGGGAAGACTGACAGCTGCCAACATCTACTACTGCTGTCTCTGGGGGTTCCTGGAAGACCAGCCTGACAGCCGCCAACACAGGCCAAATACTACTACTCTCTACTACTGCTGTCTCTGGGGTTCCTGGAAGACCAGCCTGACAGCCGCCAACACAGGCCAAATACTACTACTCTCTACTACTGCTGTCCTCTGGGGTTCCCTGGAAGACCAGCCTGACAGCCGCCAACACAGGGGCAAAAACTACTACTACTCTCTACTGCTGTCTCTGGGGTTCCTGGAAGACCAGCCTGACAGCCGCCAACACAGGCCAAATACTACTACTCTCTACTACTGCTCTCTCTGGGGTTCCTGGAAGACCAGCCTGACAGCTGCCAACATCTACTACTGCTGTCTCTGGGGTTCCTGGAAGACCAGCCTGACAGCCGCCAACACAGGCCAAATACTACTACTCTCTACTACTGCTGTCTCTGGGGTTCCTGGAAGACCAGCCTGACAGCCGCCAACACAGGCCAAATACTACTACTCTCTACTACTGCTGTCTCTGGGGTTCCTGGAAGACCAGCCTGACAGCCGCCAACAGGCCAAATACTACTACTCTCTACTACTGCTGTCTCTGGGGGTTCCTGGAAGACCGGCCTGACAGCCGCCAACACAGGCCAAATACTACTACTCTCTACTACTGCTGTCTCTGGGGTTCCTGGAAGACCAGCCTGACAGCCGCCAACACAGGCAAATACTACTACTCTCTACTACTACTGCTGTCTCTGGGGTTCCTGGAAGACCAGCCTGACAGCCGCCAACACAGGCCAAATACTACTACTCTCTACTACTGCTGTCTCTGGGGTTCCTGGAAGACCAGCCTGACAGCCGCCAACACAGGCCAAATACTACTACTCTCTACTACTGCTGTCTCTGGGGTTCCTGGAAGACCGGCCTGACAGCCGCCAACACAGGCCAAATACTACTACTCTCTACTACTGCTGTCTCTGGGGTTCCTGGAAGACCAGCCTGACAGCCGCCAACACAGGCCAAATTACACCGCGGGAATGGCAATAAGACTCTCTCACTACTACGCACAGGCTGTAAATTAAGTTTGTTACATAAAGCTCTTAGGCCTATACTTGAACTAGATTGAGAAGAGCATGCTGATACATGCTAACGCTGAGTATCTGAAGTATCCTTTATAGGCCCTGTGTGAGATCCTTTGTGGACGTGTAGGTTTGCATCAGCCTCTCTGTAGCAGTGAGAGAGCAGAGTATCGGTTTTCTTTGAAGGTCTCTGTGTTAGACCACTGGACACATGAACAGTGTTCCAGGGGTCTGTGGCTGGACCAGACCAGAGACCAGCTCTGCACATTACAGGCTCACTACCATACTTATGTTATTTCCCTATTTGTGTTTCTCCCCTCTCTCTGTTGGAAGGTGAACCTTCGCCCCAGTCTGAGGTCCTGAGCGCTCTGGAGCAGGTTTTCATCAAGGATCTCTCTGTACTTTTGCTCCGTTAATCTTTCCCTCGATCCTGACTAGTCTCCAGTCCCTGCCGCTGAAAAACATCCCCACAGCATGATGCTGCCACCACCATGCTTCACCGTAGGGATGGTGCCAGGTTTCCTCCAGACATGACGCTTGGCATTCATCAAAGAGTTCAATCTTGGTTTCATCAGACCAGATAATCTGTTTCTCATGGTCTGAGAGTCTTTAGGTGCCTTTTGGCAAAACTCCAAGCAGGCTGTCATGTGCCTTTTACTGAGGAGTGGCTTCCATCTGGCCACTCTACCATAAAGGCCTGATTGGTGGAGTGCTGCAGAGATGGTTGTCCTTCTGGAAGGTTCTCTCCCATCTCCACAGAGGAACTCTGGAGCTCTGTCAGAGTGACCATCGGGTTCTTGGTCACCTCCCTGATCAAGGCCCTTCTCCCCCGATTACTCAGTTTGGCTGGACAGCCAGCTCTAGGAAGAGTCTTGATGGTTCCAAATTTATTCCATTTAAGAATGATGGAGGCCACTGTGTTCTTGGGGACCTTCAATGCTACAGATAAAGTTTTTGGTACCCTTCCCCAGATATGTGCATCTAGCTATATACATTTACATTTTAGTCATTTAGCAGACGCTCTTATCCAGTGAGTGCATACATTTTTCATATATACAGGGTCAGTTCCAGGGTCAGTAGATATATACAGGGTCAGTAGCTATGTACAGGGTCAGTAGCTATATACAGGGTCAGTAGATATACAGTGGGGAAAGAAAATATTTAGGCAGCCACCAATTGTGCAAGTTCTCCCACTTAAAAAGATGAGAGAGGCCTGTAATTTTCATCATAGGTACACGTCAACTATGACAGACAAAATGAGAAAATAAAATCCAGAAAATCACATTGTAGAATTTTTTATGAATTTATTTGCAAATTATGGTGGAAAATAAGTATTTGGTCAATAACAAAAGTTTCTCAATACTTTGTTATATACCCTTTGTTGGCAATGACACAGGTCAAACGTTTTCTGTAAGTCTTCACAAGGTTTTCACACACTGTTGCTGGTATTTTGGCCCATTCCTCCATGCAGATCTCCTCTAGAGCAGTGATGTTTTGGGCTGTCGCTGGGCAACACGGACTTTCAACTCCCTCCAAAGATTTTCTATGGGGTTGAGATCTGGAGACTGGCTATGCCACTCCAGGACCTTGAAATGCTTCTTATGAAGCCACTCCTTCGTTGCCCGGGCAGTGTGTTTGGGATCATTGTCATGCTGAAAGACCCAGCCACGTTTCATCTTCAATGCCCTTGCTGATGAAAGGAGGTTTTCACTCAAAATCTCACGATACATGGCCCCATTCATTCTTTCCTTTACACGGATCAGTCGTCCTGGTCCCTTTGCAGAAAAACAGCCCCAAAGCATGATGTTTCCACCCCCATGCTTCACAGTAGGTATGGTGTTCTTTGGACGCAACTCAGCATTCTTTGTCCTCCAAACACGACGAGTTGAGTTTTTACCAAAAAGTTGGGAAGACTGAATCTGCAATAGGTTTTATCTGACCATATGACATTCTCACAATCCTCTTCTGGATCATCCAAATGCACTCTAGCAAACTTCAGACGGGCCTGGACATGTACTGGCTTAAGCAGGCGGACACGTCTGGCACTGCAGGATTTGAGTCCCTGGCGGCGTAGTGTGTTACTGATGGTAAGCTTTGTTACTTTGGTCCCAGCTCTCTGCAGGTCATTCACTAGGTCCCCCGTGTGGTTCTGGGATTTTTGCTCACCGTTCTTGTGATCATTTTGACCCCACGGGGGTCTTCCATTTCCTAATAATTGCTCCCACAGTTGATTTCTTCAAACCAAGCTGCTTACCTATTGCAGATTCAGTCTTCCCAGCCTGGTGCAGGTCTACAATTTTGTTTCTGGTGTCCTTTGACAGCTCTTTGGTCTTGGCCATAGTGGAGTTTGGAGTGTGACTGTTTGAGGTTGTGGACAGGTGTCTTTTATACTGATAACAAGTTCAAACAGGTGCCATTAATACAGGTAACGAGTGGAGGACAGAGGAGCCTCTTAAAGAAGAAGTTACAGGTCTGTGAGAGCCAGAAATCTTGCTTGTTTGTGGGTGACCAAATACTTATTTTCCACCATAATTTGCAAATAAATTCATTAAAAATCCTACAATGTGATTTTCTGGATTTTTTTCTTCTCATTTTGTCTGTCATAGTTGACGTGTACCTATGATGAAAATTACAGGCCTCTCTCATCTTTTTAAGTGGGAGAACTTGCACAATTGGTGGCTGACTAAATACTTTTTTTCCCCCACTGTATACAGGGTCAGTAGCTATATACAGGGTCAGTTCCAATACCATATTTACAATGTGCAGGGATACTGGAGTGATAGAGGTAGATATGTATAGGGGCGGTGCCTAGGCATCAGGATATATGATAATCTTCTTGGCCTTCCTGTGACACCGGTGCTGTAGATGTCCTGGAGGTCAGGCACTGGGCCCCCGGTGATACGTTGGGCTGAGCGCACCACCCTCTGGAGAGCCATGCGGTTGTGGGCAATGCAGTTGCCATACCAGGCGGTGACGCAGCCCGACAGAATGCTCTCCTGAGTTTGAAGAGGCGCTGTTTCAGGTCCTTGGTGATTTGCACGCCAAGGAACTTGAAGCTTTTGACCCTCTCCACTGCGGCACCTTTTGTTATGGATGGGGGTGTGCTCGCTCTGCTGTCTCCTGTAGCCAATCAGCTCCTTCGTTTTGTTGACGGTGAGGGAGAGGTTGTTTCCCCGGCATTAACCTCCTCCCTGTAGGCTGTCTCGTCGTTTTAAGTGAACAGGCTTACCACTGTTGTGTCATCAGCAAACGTGATGATAGAGTTGGAGTTGTGCGTAGCCACGCAGTCATTGGTGAGCAGGGAGTACAGGAGGGGGCTGAGCACACACCCCTGGGGGGCCCCCGTGTTGAGGATCAGCGTGGAGGATGTGTTGTTGCCTACCCTTACCACCTGGGGGCGGCCCGTCAGGAAGTCCAGGATCCAATTGCACAGGGAGGGGTCTAGTCCCAGGGCCCTGAGTTTAGTGATGAGCTTAGGGGTCACTATGGTGTTGAAAACCGAGCTGTAGTCCATGAACAGCATTCTCACATAGGTATTCCTCTGGTCTAAGTGGGATAGGGCAGTGTGCAGTGCAGTGGCGATTACATCATCTGTGGATCTGTTGGGGCGGGATGGAGTGGGTCTAGGTTGGCGGGTAAGGTGTAAGGTCCTTGATTAGCCTCATGACAGGTTTTACCATAGAGAATCAGACAGAAATGTAGGCTACACTCTGTCTATTGGCTTCTTTGCATATTCAAACCTGTCTCAAAATACAACACTGCCCCTTTAAGGCTCTCCTGGAGTATGGTTGGCCACCCTTGGTAGCCTATAAAATATTGCAATATTACAATTACAACCAAATACTTTTTATTCCTTTTATAAAATAATTCCCTAGCACGTCTCCTGTTTCTGCGCCTCGCCCCCCCCAAGCAGTAGTTTACAGGAGTGAGGAGAGAAGTGTCCTTGAGCCAGATCAGAAACGGTAGCAGTAGTTTACAGGAGTGAGGAGAGAAGCGTCCTTGAGCCAGATCAGAAACGGTAGCAGTAGTTTACAGGAGCGAGGAGAGAAGCGTCCTTGAGCCAGATCAGAAACGGTAGCAGTAGTTTACAGGAGTGAGGAGAGAAGCGTCCTTGAGCCAGATCAGAAACGGTAGCAGTAGTTTACAGGAGCGAGGAGAGAAGCGTCCTTGAGCCAGATCAGAAACGGTAGCAGTAGTTTACAGGAGCGAGGAGAGAAGCGTCCTTGAGCCAGATCAGAAACGGTAGCAGTAGTTTACAGGAGTGAGGAGAGAAGCGTCCTTGAGCCAGATCAGAAACGGTAGCAGTAGTAGTTTACAGGAGTGAGGAGAGAAGCGTCCTTGAGCCAGATCAGAAACGGTAGCAGTAGTTTACAGGAGCGAGGAGAGAAGCGTCCTTGAGCCAGATCAGAAACGGTAGCAGTAGTTTACAGGAGCGAGGAGAGAAGCGTCCTTGAGCCAGATCAGAAACGGTAGCAGTAGTTTACAGGAGTGAGGAGAGAAGCGTCCTTGAGCCAGATCAGAAACGGTAGCAGTAGTTTACAGGAGTGAGGAGAGAAGCGTCCTTGAGCCAGATCAGAAACGGTAGCAGTAGTTTACAGGAGCGAGGAGAGGAGCGTCCTTGAGCCAGATCAGAAACGGTAGCAGTAGTTTTACAGGAGCGAGGAGAGAAGCGTCCTTGAGCCAGATCAGAAACGGTAGCAGTAGTTTACAGGAGCGAGGAGAGAAGCGTCCTTGAGCCAGATCAGAAACGGTAGCAGTAGTTTACAGGAGCGAGGAGAGAAGCGTCCTTGAGCCAGATCAGAAACGGTAGCAGTAGTTTACAGGAGTGAGGAGAGAAGCGTCCTTGAGCCAGATCAGAAAACGGTAGCAGTAGTTTACAGGAGCGAGGAGAGAAGCGTCCTTGAGCCAGATCAGAAACGGTAGCAGTAGTTTTACAGGAGCGAGGAGAGAAGCGTCCTTGAGCCAGATCAGAAACGGTAGCAGTAGTTTACAGGAGTGAGGAGAGAAGCGTCCTTGAGCCAGATCAGAAACGGTAGCAGTAGCAGTAGTTTACAGGAGCGAGCAGAGAGGAAGCGTCCTTGAGCCAGATCAGAAACGGTAGCAGTAGTTTACAGGAGCGAGGAGAGGAGCGTCCTTGAGCCAGATCAGAAACGGTAGCAGTAGTTTACAGGAGCGAGGAGAGAAGCGTCCTTGAGCCAGATCAGAAACGGTAGCGTTTAGCAGAGAGGAGAGAAGTTTACAGGAGCGAGGGAGAGAGAAGCGTCCTTGAGCCAGATCAGAAACGGTAGCAGTAGTTTACAGAGAGTGAGAGAGAGAAGCGTCAGAAACGGTAGCTTGAGCCAGATCTTGAGAAACGGTAGCAGTAGTTTACAGGAGCGAGGAGAGAGCCAGATCAGAAACGGTAGCCTTGAGCTTGAGCCAGATCAGAAACGGTAGCAGTAGTTTACAGGAGAGAGGAGAGAAGCGTCCTTGAGCCAGATCAGAAACGGTAGCAGTAGTTTACAGGAGCGAGGAGAGAAGCGTCCTTGAGCCAGATCAGAAACGGTAGCAGTAGTTTACAGAACACACATCTCACAGTACCTAAGCAACCAGGATCTCATTTAAACCAGCCTGGGGTGCTGTCATACCTTGTACATAGGTTTCCTGACCCTGTATGCAGTCTGTCATTTTATAATTTGGGTGAACTATCCCAAATCTATGCCTAACCCTAAACCGAAATTAAAGCCAAAAAGCACATTTTTATTTTCATACATTTTTACGATACAGACAATTTAGACTTTGTGGCTGTGTTATCTAGTGGGAACCGTCAGTCAGCCAGTCTCTTCCAGAAAGGGACTGTGATGACAAGTGACACAGTTTCGACTCATCATGATGACCGCAGGAAGAAATCTGGAGCATGACTCATGATAACACTCAGATCTGAGTCCTGTGTTCTGATCTAGTCTTCTCTGCTCCACCAAAGGCCTGTGTCAACCTGCAGAAACATTCCTCTCCAGCCTGTAGAGTCCTTTTAAAGTTTTGCAGTAAGATTCTTCTGAGGGGAGCGAGTCTCCACTTCTGGGTGGTGTCCTGAGTGCTCAGTGCCCTACTCAGCTTCCCTCCATCCCACACTCCTATAACCTAGCCAAACTCCTCTCAGCCTCCCTCCATCCCACACTCCTATAACCTAGCCAAACTCCTCTCAGCCTCCCTCCATCCCACACTCCTATAACCTAGCCAAACTCCTCTCAGCCTCCCTCCATCCCACACTCCTATAACCTAGCCAAACTCCTCTCAGCCTTCCTCCAATAACAGTATTATTAATATTATAACTCCAGCAGGATAGCAGTATTATTAATATTATAACTCCAGCAGGATAGCAGTATTATTAATATTATAACTCCAGCAGGATAGCAGTATTATTAACATGATAACTCCATCAGGATAGCAGTATTATTAACATGATAACTCCATCAGGATAGCAGTATTATTAACATGATAACTCCAGCAGGATAGCAGTATTATTAACATGATAACTCCATCAGGATAGCAGTATTATTAATATTATAACTCCAGCAGGATAGCAGTATTATTAACATGATAACTCCATCAGGATAGCAGTATTATTAATATTATAACTCCAGCAGGATAGCAGTATTATTAACATGATAACTCCAGCAGGATAGCAGTATTATTAACATGATAACTCCAGCAGGATAGCAGTATTATTAACATGATAACTCCAGCAGGATAGCAGTATTATTAACATGATAACTCCAGCAGGATAGCAGTATTATTAACATGATAACTCCAGCAGGATAGCAGTATTATTAATATTATAACTCCATCAGGATAGCAGTATTATTAACATGATAACTCCATCAGGATAGCAGTATTATTAACATGATAACTCCAGCAGGATAGCAGTATTATTAACATGATAACTCCATCAGGATAGCAGTATTATTAATATTATAACTCCAGCAGGATAGCAGTATTGTTAACATGATAACTTCAGCAGGATAAAAGTATTATTAACATTATTCATGGTCATCCCCTGGCGGGGGGAAGCAGACCAGGGGAGGGAGAGGAGAGGAGAGACTCCAGGGCAGGGAGAGCAGTATTAGAGACATGACCACTCCAGAGAGGATAGCTGTAGGGGAGGGAGAGGAGAGACTGACCATCAGGATAGAGAGGAGAGACAGACCAGGGGAGGGAGAGGAGAGGAGAGACCAGGGAGGGAGAGGATTAACATTACCAGGGGAGGGAGAGGAGAGGAGAGACAGACCAGGGGAGGGAGAGGAGAGGAGAGACTGACCAGGGAGGGAGAGCAGACTGACCAGGGGGAGGGAGAGGAGAGAGAGACAGACCAGGGGAGGGAGAGGAGAGACAGACCAGGGGAGGGAGAGGAGAGGAGAGACAGACAGGGGAGGGAGAGGAGAGACAGACCAGGGAGGGAGAGGAGAGACAGACCAGGGGAGGGAGAGGAGAGGAGAGACAGACCAGGGGAGGGAGAGGAGAGGAGAGACAGACCAGGGGAGGGAGAGGAGAGACAGACCAGGGGAGGGGGAGAGGAGAGACTGACCAGGGGAGGGAGAGGGAGAGACAGACCAGGGGGGGGGGAGGAGAGGAGAGGGAGGGGGGAGAGAGGAGAGACAGACCAGGGGAGGGAGAGGAGAGACAGACCAGGGGAGGGAGAGGAGAAACAGACCAGGGGAGGGAGAGGAGAGACAGACCAGGGGAGGGAGAGGAGAGACTGACCAGGGGAGGGAGAGGAGAGAAGACCAGGGGACCAGGGAGAGGAGAGGAGAGGAGAGACTGACCAGGGGAGGGAGAGGAGAGACTGACCAGGGAGGGAGAGGAGAGGAGAGACCAGGGGAGGGAGAGGAGAGGAGAGACCAGGGGAGGGAGAGGAGAGAGAGACCAGGGGAGGGAGAGGAGAGGAGAGACCAGGGGAGGGAGAGGAGGTGAGAGACAGACCAGGGGAGGGAGAGGAGAGAGAGACAGACCAGGGGAGGGAGAGGAGAGGAGAGACAGACCAGGGGAGGGAGAGGAGAGGAGAGACTGACCAGGGGAGGGAGAGGAGAGGAGAGACAGACCAGGGGAGGGAGAGGAGAGGAGAGACTGACCAGGGGAGGGGGAGGAGAGAGAGAGACCAGGGGAGGGAGAGGAGAGACAGACCAGGGGAGGGAGAGGAGAGGAGAGACTGACCAGGGGAGGGAGAGGAGAGGAGAGACAGACCAGGGGAGGGAGAGGAGAGGAGAGACAGACCAGGGGAGGGAGAGGAGAGGACAGACCAGGACCAGGGAGGGAGAGGAGAGGAGAGACAGACCAGGGGAGGGAGAGGAGAGACTGACCAGGGGAGGGAGAGGAGAGACTGACCAGGGGAGGGAGAGGAGAGACAGACCAGGGGGGGGAGAGGAGAGGAGAGACAGACCAGGGGAGCGAGAGGAGAGACAGACCAGGGGAGGGAGAGGAGAAACAGACCAGGGGAGGGAGAGGAGAGACAGACCAGGGGAGGGAGAGGAGAGACTGACCAGGGGAGGGAGAGGAGAGACAGACCAGGGAGGGAGGAGAGGAGAGACTGACCAGGGGAGGGAGAGGAGAGACTGACCAGGGGAGGGAGAGGAGAGGAGAGACCAGGGGAGGGAGAGGAGAGGAGAGACCAGGGGAGGGAGAGGAGAGACAGACCAGGGGAGGGAGAGGAGAGGAGAGACCAGGGGAGGGAGAGGAGGTGAGAGACAGACCAGGGGAGGGAGAGGAGAGGAGAGACAGACCAGGGGAGGGAGAGGAGAGGAGAGACAGACCAGGGGGAGGGAGAGGAGAGGAGAGACTGACCAGGGGAGGGAGAGGAGAGGAGAGACAGACCAGGGGAGGGAGAGGAGAGGAGAGACTGACCAGGGGAGGAGGGAGAGGAGAGGAGAGACAGACCAGGGGAGGGAGAGGAGAGACAGACCTGGGGGGAGGAGAGGAGAGGAGAGACAGACCAGGGGAGGGAGAGGAGAGGAGAGACAGACCAGGGGAGGGAGAGGAGAGGAGAGACAGACCAGGGGAGGGAGAGGAGAGACTGACCAGGGGAGGGAGAGGAGAGGAGAGACAGACCAGGGGAGGGAGAGGAGAGGAGAGACAGACCAGGGGAGGGAGAGGAGATTCAGCCTGCAAGTGTTTTAAGAGCAGCCAGTGTTACTGTTCCTTCAGCCCCAGCAGGAGTCCTATGGTGTCCAGCTGTTCTCACAAAGCAGGATATGCACCAGCCTGTATGTTCTCTGCATCCTGTACGCTGAAGGGAGCCCTGGAGTGAAGGCTGTGCTCTGTGTGTGCGTATCGTTCGCGTGCATTCCACCCATGACAGATCATGGTAGTAGTGACAGATCATGGTAGTAGTGATAGATCATGGTAGTAGTGATAGATCATGGTAGTAGTGACAGATCATGGTAGTAGTGATAGATCATGGTAGTAGTGATAGATCATGGTAGTAGTGATAGATCATGGTAGTAGTGATAGATCATGGTAGTAGTGACAGATCATGGTAGTAGTGATAGATAGATCATGGTAGTAGTGACAGATCATGGTAGTAGTGACAGATCATGGTAGTAGTGATAGATCATGGTAGTAGTGATAGATCATGGTAGTAGTGATAGATCATGGTAGTAGTGATAGATAGATCATGGTAGTAGTGACAGATCATGGTAGTAGTGATAGATAGATCATGGTAGTAGTGACAGATCATGGTAGTAGTGATAGATAATGGTAGTAGTGATAGATAGATCATGGTAGTAGTGATAGATCATGGTAGTAGTGATAGATAGATCATGGTAGTAGTGATAGATAGATCATGGTAGTAGTGATAGATCATGGTAGTAGTGACAGATCATGGTAGTAGTGATAGATAGATCATGGTAGTAGTGATAGATCATGGTAGTAGTGATAGATAGATCATGGTAGTAGTGATAGATAGATCATGGTAGTAGTGATAGATAGATCATGGTAGTAGTGATAGATAGATCATGGTAGTAGTGACAGATCATGGTAGTAGTGATAGATAGATCATGGTAGTAGTGATAGATCATGGTAGTAGTGATAGATCATGGTAGTAGTGATAGATCATGGTAGTAGTGGTAGATCATGGTAGTAGTGATAGATCATGGTAGTAGTGGTAGATCATGGTAGTAGTGATAGATCATGGTAGTAGTGATAGATCATGGTAGTAGTGATAGATCATGGTAGTAGTGATAGATCATGGTAGTAGTGATAGATAGATCATGGTAGTAGTGATAGATCATGGTAGTAGTGATAGATAGATCATGGTAGTAGTGACAGATCATGGTAGTAGTGGTAGATCATGGTAGTAGTGATAGATCATGGTAGTAGTGATAGATAGATCATGGTAGTAGTGATAGATCATGGTAGTAGTGATAGATCATGGTAGTAGTGATAGATCATGGTAGTAGTGATAGATAGATCATGGTAGTAGTGACAGATCATGGTAGTAGTGATAGATCATGGTAGTAGTGATAGATCATGGTAGTAGTGACAGATCATGGTAGTAGTGATAGATCATGGTAGTAGTGATAGATCATGGTAGTAGTGACAGATAGATCATGGTAGTAGTGACAGATAGATCATGGTAGTAGTGACAGATCATGGTAGTAGTGATAGATCATGGTAGTAGTGACAGATCATGGTAGTAGTGATAGATCATGGTAGTAGTGACAGATCATGGTAGTAGTGATAGATCATGGTAGTAGTGATAGATCATGGTAGTAGTGATAGATCATGGTAGTAGTGATAGATCATGGTAGTAGTGATAGATAGATCATGGTAGTAGTGGCAGATCATGGTAGTAGTGATAGATAGATCATGGTAGTAGTGGCAGATCATGGTAGTAGTGATAGATAGATCATGGTAGTAGTGACAGATCATGGTAGTAGTGATAGATCATGGTAGTAGTAACAGATCATGGTAGTAGTGATAGATAGATCATGGTAGTAGTGATAGATCATGGTAGTAGTGATAGATAGATCATGGTAGTAGTGACAGATCATGGTAGTAGTGATAGATAGATCATGGTAGTAGTGACAGATCATGGTAGTAGTGATAGATCATGGTAGTAGTGATAGATCATGGTAGTAGTGATATATAGATCATGGTAGTAGTGATAGATCATGGTAGTAGTGATAGATAGATCATGGTAGTAGTGATAGATCATGGTAGTAGTGATAGATAGATCATGGTAGTAGTGATAGATAGATCATGGTAGTAGTGATAGATCATGGTAGTAGTGATAGATAGATCATGCTAGTAGTGATAGATCATGGTAGTAGTGATAGATAGATCATGGTAGTAGTGATAGATCATGGTAGTAGTGATAGATAGATCATGCTAGTAGTGATAGATCATGGTAGTAGTGATAGATCATGGTAGTAGTGACAGATCATGGTAGTAGTGATAGATAGATCATGGTAGTAGTGATAGATCATGGTAGTAGTGATAGATCATGGTAGTAGTAACAGATCATGGTAGTAGTGATAGATAGATCATGGTAGTAGTGATAGATCATGGTAGTAGTGATAGATAGATCATGGTAGTAGTGATAGATAGATCATGGTAGTAGTGATAGATAGATCATGGTAGTAGTGATAGATAGATCATGGTAGTAGTGATAGATCATGGTAGTAGTGATAGATATATCATGGTAGTAGTGATAGATCATGGTAGTAGTGATAGATCATGGTAGTAGTGATAGATCATGGTAGTAGTGACAGATCATGGTAGTAGTGATAGATAGATCATGGTAGTAGTGACAGATCATGGTAGTAGTGATAGATCATGGTAGTAGTGATAGATCATGGTAGTAGTGATAGATAGATCATGGTAGTAGTGATAGATAGATCATGGTAGTAGTGATAGATAGATCATGGTAGTAGTGACAGATCATGGTAGTAGTGACAGATCATGGTAGTAGTGATAGATCATGGTAGTAGTGATAGATCATGGTAGTAGTGACAGATCATGGTAGTAGTGATAGATAGATCATGGTAGTAGTGATAGATCATGGTAGTAGTGATAGATAGATCATGGTAGTAGTGACAGATCATGGTAGTAGTGATAGATAGATCATGGTAGTAGTGACAGATCATGGTAGTAGTGATAGATAGATCATGGTAGTAGTGACAGATCATGGTAGTAGTGATAGATAGATCATGGTAGTAGTGATATATAGATCATGGTAGTAGTGATAGATCATGGTATTAGTGATAGATAGATCATGGTAGTAGTGATAGATCATGGTAGTAGTGATAGATAGATCATGGTAGTAGTGATAGATAGATCATGGTAGTAGTGATAGATCATGGTAGTAGTGATAGATAGATCATGGTAGTAGTGATAGATCATGGTAGTAGTGATAGATCATGGTAGTAGTGATAGATAGATCATGGTAGTAGTGACAGATCATGGTAGTAGTGATAGATAGATCATGGTAGTAGTGACAGATCATGGTAGTAGTGATAGATAGATCATGGTAGTAGTGATAGATCATGGTATTAGTGATAGATAGATCATGGTAGTAGTGACAGATCATGGTAGTAGTGATAGATCATGGTAGTAGTGATAGATAGATCATGGTAGTAGTGATAGATAGATCATGGTAGTAGTGATAGATAGATCATGGTAGTAGTAATAGATCATGGTAGTAGTGACAGATCATGGTAGTAGTGACAGATCATGGTAGTAGTGATAGATAGATCATGGTAGTAGTGACAGATCATGGTAGTAGTGATAGATAGATCATGGTAGTAGTGATAGATCATGGTAGTAGTGATAGATATATCATGGTAGTAGTGATAGATCATGGTAGTAGTGATAGATCATGGTAGTAGTGATAGATAGATCATGGTAGTAGTGATAGATCATAGTAGTAGTGATAGATCATGGTAGTAGTGATAGATAGATCATGGTAGTAGTGATAGATCATGGTAGTAGTGATAGATCATGGTAGTAGTGATAGATCATGGTAGTAGTGATAGATAGATCATGGTAGTAGTGATAGATCATGGTAGTAGTGATAGATCATGGTAGTAGTGACAGATCATGGTAGTAGTGATAGATCATGGTAGTAGTGATAGATCATGGTAGTAGTGATAGATCATAGTAGTAGTGATAGATAGATAATGGTAGTAGTGATAGATAGATAATGGTAGTAGTGATAGATAGATCATGGTAGTAGTGATAGATCATGGTAGTAGTGACAGATCATAGTAGTAGTGATAGATAGATCATAGTAGTAGTGATAGATAGATCATGGTAGTAGTGATAGATCATGGTAGTAGTGACAGATCATGGTAGTAGTGATAGATAGATCATGGTAGTAGTGACAGATCATGGTAGTAGTGATAGATAGATCATGGTAGTAGTGATAGATCATGGTAGTAGTGATAGATCATGGTAGTAGTGATAGATCATGGTAGTAGTGATAGATAGATCATGGTAGTAGTGATAGATCATAGTAGTAGTGACAGATCATGGTAGTAGTGATAGATCATGGTAGTAGTGATAGATAGATCATGGTAGTAGTGACAGATCATGGTAGTAGTGACAGATCATGGTAGTAGTGATAGATAGATCATGGTAGTAGTGACAGATCATGGTAGTAGTGACAGATCATGGTAGTAGTGATAGATAGATCATGGTAGTAGTGACAGATCATGGTAGTAGTGATAGATAGATCATGGTAGTAGTGATAGATCATGGTAGTAGTGACAGATCATGGTAGTAGTGATAGATAGATCATGGTAGTAGTGATAGATCATGGTAGTAGTGACAGATCATGGTAGTAGTGATATATAGATCATGGTAGTAGTAATAGATCATGGTAGTAGTGACAGATCATGGTAGTAGTGATAGATAGATCATGGTAGTAGTGACAGATCATGGTAGTAGTGATAGATATATCATGGTAGTAGTGATAGATCATGGTAGTAGTGATAGATATATCATGGTAGTAGTGACAGATCATAGTAGTAGTGATAGATAGATCATAGTAGTAGTGATAGATAGATCATTGTAGTAGTGATAGATAGATCATGGTAGTAGTGACAGATCATGGTAGTAGTGATAGATAGATCATGGTAGTAGTGATAGATCATGGTAGTAGTGATAGATAGATCATGGTAGTAGTGATAGATCATGGTAGTAGTGACAGATCATGGTAGTAGTGATAGATAGATCATGGTAGTAGTGATAGATCATGGTAGTAGTGACAGATCATGGTAGTTGTGATAGATCATGGTAGTAGTGACAGATCATGGTAGTAGTGATAGATAGATCATGGTAGTAGTCATAGATCATGGTAGTAGTGACAGATCATGGTAGTAGTGATAGATATATCATGGTAGTAGTGACAGATCATGGTAGTAGTGATAGATATATCATGGTAGTAGTGATAGATCATGGTAGTAGTGATAGATCATAGTAGTAGTGATACATAGATCATGGTAGTAATGATAGATAGATCATGGTAGTAGTGATAGATAGATCATGGTAGTAGTGACAGATCATGGTAGTAGTGATAGATCATGGTAGTAGTGATAGATCATGGTAGTAGTGATAGATAGATCATGGTAGTAGTGATAGATCATGGTAGTAGTGATAGATATATCATGGTAGTAGTGATAGATCATGGTAGTAGTGATAGATCATGGTAGTAGTGATAGATAGATCATGGTAGTAGTGATAGATCATGGTAGTAGTTATAGATAGATCATGGTAGTAGTGATAGATCATGGTAGTAGTTATAGATAGATCATGGTAGTAGTGATAGATCATGGTAGTAGTGATAGATCATGGTAGTAGTGATAGATCATGGTAGTAGTGATAGATAGATCATGGTAGTAGTGATAGATCATGGTAGTAGTGATAGATAGATCATGGTAGTAGTGATAGATCATGGTAGTAGTTATAGATAGATCATGGTAGTAGTGATAGACAGATCATGATAGTAGTGATAGATCATGGTAGTAGTGATAGATCATGGTAGTAGTGATAGATCATGGTAGTAGTGATAAATCATGGTAGTAGTGACAGATCATGGTAGTAGTGATAGATCATGGTAGTAGTGATAGATAGATCATGGTAGTAGTGACAGATCATGGTAGTAGTGATAGATATATCATGGTAGTAGTGATAGATAGATCATGGTAGTAGTGACAGATCATGGTAGTAGTGATAGATAGATCATGGTAGTAGTGACAGATCATGGTAGTAGTGATAGATAGATCATGGTAGTAGTGATAGATAGATCATGGTAGTAGTGATAGATAGATCATGGTAGTAGTGATAGATAGATCATGGTAGTAGTGATAGATCATGGTAGTAGTGATAGATAGATCATGGTAGTAGTGATAGATCATGGTAGTAGTGACAGATCATGGTAGTAGTGATAGATCATGGTAGTAGTGATAGATAGATCATGGTAGTAGTGACAGATCATGGTAGTAGTGATAGATAGATCATGGTAGTAGTGATAGATCATGGTAGTAGTGACAGATCATGGTAGTAGTGATAGATATATCATGGTAGTAGTGACAGATCATGGTAGTAGTGATAGATATATCATGGTAGTAGTGATAGATCATGGTAGTAGTGATAGATCATAGTAGTAGTGATACATAGATCATGGTAGTAATGATAGATAGATCATGGTAGTAGTGATAGATAGATCATGGTAGTAGTGATAGATCATGGTAGTAGTGACAGATCATGGTAGTAGTGATAGATCATGGTAGTAGTGATAGATCATGGTAGTAGTGACAGATCATGGTAGTAGTGATAGATAGATCATGGTAGTAGTGATAGATAGATCATGGTAGTAGTGATAGATCATGCTAGTAGTGATAGATCATGGTAGTAGTGACAGATCATGGTAGTAGTGACAGATCATGGTAGTAGTGATAGATCATGGTAGTAGTGACAGATCATGAGAGCCTCTCTCTCCTATACAGCTGCAGACAAAGACCTCCCTCATAGAAACATAGAGACCACTCCCCCTACAGCTTCCATTCTCCTCCTGCAGAGCCCCCTCTCTGCTTCCTGCTGCAGTCCCCTCTCTGCCTCCTGCTGCAGTCCCCTCTCTGCCTCCTGCTGCAGTCCCCTCTCTGCCTCCTGCTGCAGTCCCCTCTCTGCCTCCTGCTGCCGTCCCCTCTCTGCCTCCTGCTGCAGTCCCCTCTCTGCCTCCTGCTGCAGATTCCCCTCTCTGCCTCCTGCTGCAGTGTCCTCTCTACCTCCTGCTGCAGTCCCCTCTCTGCCTCCTGCTGCAGTCCCCTCTCTGCCTCCTGCTGCAGTCCCCTCTCTGCTTCCTGCTGCAGTCCCCCTCTCTGCCTCCTGCTGCAGAGCCCCCTCTCTGCCTCCTGCTGCAGTCCCCTCTCTGCCTCCTGCTGCAGTCCCCTCTCTGCCTCCTGCTGCAGTCCCCTCTCTGCCTCCTGCTGCAGTCCCCTCTCTGCTTCCTGCTGCAGTCCCCTCTCTGCCTCCTGCTGCAGAGCCCCCTCTCTGCCTCCTGCTGCAGAGCCCCCTCTCTGCCTCCTGCTGCAGTCCCCACTCTGCCTCCTGCTGCAGACACAGACAACAAACAGTGACACTTAATGAGGCCAGACAGGCCAAGCAGGGGGAAAGATTTGCCCTGCCCCAACACTTCACAGGCCAGGGAGGTGCAGGGGGCTCAGGGCCAGGGAGGTGTAGGGGGCCCAGGGAGGTGTAGGGGGCCCAGGGAGGTGTAGGGGGCCCAGGGAGGTGTAGGGGGCCCAGGGAGGTGTAGGGGGCCCAGGGAGGTGTAGGGGGCCCAGGGAGGTTTAGGGGGCCCAGGGAGGTTTAGGGGGCTCAGGGCCAGGGGGGTGCAGGGGGCTCAGGGCCAGGGAGGTGCAGGGGCTCAGGGAGGGGGAGGAGGGGTGAGGGAGGGGAAGGAGGAAGGGAGTTGATTCAAGTGTGCAGTACAGGGAGGGGGAGGAGGGGTGAGGGAGGGGAAGGAGAAAGGGAGTTGATTAAAGTGTGGAGTACAGGGAGGGGGAGGAGGGGTGAGGGAGGGGAAGGGAGTTGATTAAAGTGTGGAGTACAGGGAGGGGGAGGAGGGGTGAGGGAGGTGAAGAAGGAAGGGAGTTGATTAAAGTGTGGAGTACGAGGAGGCGTTTGGGAAACCCTCTACTAGAGGAGAGATATCCATTGTCTGTCTTTAAACACAATCTCCTCGGTTGCATCCCAAATGGTACCCAATTCCTGAAATGTTTGGTCAAAAGTAGTGCACTATGTCGGTTATAAGGTGCCATTTGGGATAGACACTGGTCTCTGTTTATGGAAATAAGGGCACTTTATATTATCTTTCATCAGTCTGTCTTCTCTCAGTACATTCTCAAATACCCTGCTTTGTTTACCTCTGGGCCATGGAACACTGAACACATGACTCAAATCAGAGGATACCCTTTCTCCATGCTGGTGCACTTCAGAGGATACCCTTTCTCCATGCTGGTGCACTTCAGAGGATACCCTTTCTCCATGCTGTTGCACTTCAGAGGATACCCTTGTTTATATTACCTTAGTGTCCCTGTCTGTCTGTCTGTCTGTCTGTCTGTCTGTCTGTCTGTCTGTCTGTCTGTCTGTCTGTCTGTCTGTCTGTCTGTCTGTCTGTCTGTCTGTCTGTCTGTCTGTCTGTCTGTCTGTCAAACAGACCACTATCTGAACCCCTGGCCACAGCATCTGATTAGCTACAGTTCATCCCCCCATGTGAATACCTGATTAGCTACAGTTCATATCCCCATGTGAATACATGATTAACTACAGTTCACCCCTCCATGTGAATACCTGATTAACTACAGTTCACCCCTCCATGTGAATACCTGATTAACTACAGTTCATATCCCCATGTGAATACCTGATTAACTACAGTTCATATCCCCATGTGAATACCTGATTAACTACAGTTCATATCCCCATGTGAATACCTGATTAACTACAGTTCATCCACCATGTGAATACCTGATTAACTATAGTTCATCCCCCCATGTGAATACCTGATTAGCTACAGCTCATATCCCCATGTGAATACCTGATTAGCTACAGCTCATATCCCCATGTGAATACCCGATTAACTACAGTTCATCCCCCATGTGAATACCTGATTAACTACAGTTCATCCCCCATGTGAATACCTGATTAACTACAGTTCATATCCCCATGTGAATACCTGATTAGCTAATGTTCATATCCCCATGTGAATACCTGATTAACTACAGTTCATACCCCCATGTGAATACCTGATTAGCTACAGTTCATATCCCCATGTGAATACCTGATTAGCTACAGTTCATATCCCCATGTGAATACCTGATTAGCTACAGTTCATATCCCCATGTGAATACCTGATTAGCTACAGTTCATATCCCCATGTGAATACCTGATTAGCTACAGTTCATATCCCCATGTGAATACCTGATTAACTACAGTTCATCCCCCCATGTGAATACCTGATAGCTACAGTTCATATCCCCATGTAAATACCTGATTAACTACAGTTCATCCCCCATGTGAATACCTGATTAACTACAGTTCATCCCCCCATGTGAATACCTGATTAGCTACAGTTCATATCCCCATGTGAATACCTGATTAGCTACAGTTCATATCCCCATGTGAATACCTGATTAACTACAGTTCATCCCCCCATGTGAATACCTGATTAACTACAGTTCATCCCCCCATGTGAATACCTGATTAACTACAGTTCATCCCCCCATGTGAATACCTGATTAGGTACAGTTCATATCCCCATGTGAATACCTGATTAACTACAGTTCATCCCCCATGTGAATACCTGATTAACTACAGTTCATCCCCCATGTGAATACCTGATTAGCTACAGTTCATCCCCCATGTGAATACCTGATTAGCTACAGTTCATATCCCCATGTGAATACCTGATTAGCTACAGTTCATATCCCCATGTGAATACCTGATTAGCTAAAGTTCATATCCCCATGTCAATACCTGATTAACTACAGTTCATATCCCCATGTGAATACCCGATTAACTACAGTTCATCCCCCATGTGAATACCTGATTAACTACAGTTCATATCCCCATGTGAATACCTGATTAGCTACAGTTCATATCCCCATGTGAATACCTGATTAGCTACAGTTCATATCCCCATGTGAATACCTGATTAGCTACAGTTCATATCCCCATGTGAATACCTGATTAGCTACAGTTCATATCCCCATGTGAATACCTGATTTCTACAGTTCATATCCCCTGTGAATACCTGATTAGCTACAGTTCATATCCCCATGTGAATACCTGATTAGCTACAGTTCATATCCCCATGTGAATACCTGATTAGCTACAGTTCATATCCCCATGTGAATACCTGATTAGCTACAGTTCATATCCCCATGTGAATACCCGATTAGCTACAGTTCATATCCCCATGTGAATACCCGATTAGCTACAGTTCATATCCCCATGTGAATACCTGATTAGCTAATGTTCATATCCCCATGTGAATACCCGATTAGCTACAGTTCATATCCCCATGTGAATACCTGATTAACTACAGTTCATATCCCCATGTGAATACCTGATTAGCTACAGTTCATATCCCCATGTGAATACCTGATTAACTACAGTTCATATCCCCATGTGAATACCTGATTAGCTACAGTTCATATCCCCATGTGAATACCTGATTAACTACACTTCATCCCCCATGTGAATACCTGATTAGCTACAGTTCATATCCCCATGTGAATACCTGATTAGCTACAGTTCATATCCCCATGTGAATACCTGATTAGCTACAGTTCATATCCCCATGTGAATACCTGATTAACTACAGTTCATCCCCCCCATGTGAATACCTGATTAGCTACAGTTCATATCCCCATGTGAATACCTGATTAACTACAGTTCATCCCCCCATGTGAATACCTGATTAACTACAGTTCATCCCCCCCATGTGAATACCTGATTAACTACAGTTCATCCCCCCATTTGAATACCTGATTAACTACAGTTCATCCCCCCATGTGAATACCTGATTAGCTACAGTTCATATCCCCATGTGAATACCTGATTAACTACAGTTCATATCCCCATGTGAATACCTGATTAACTACAGTTCATCCCCCATGTGAATACCTGATTAGCTACAGTTCATCCCCCCATGTGAATAATACCCCCTGTATATATAGCCTCCCTACTGTTATTTTATTTTACTGCTGCTCTTTAATTATTATTTTATTTTTTATTTTTTACTTAACACTTTTTTTATTTTCTTAAAAACTGCATTGTTGGTTAAGGGCTTGTAAGTAAGCATTTCACTGTAAGGTCTACACCTGTTGTATTCGGCGCATGTGGCAAATAAAATGTGATTTGATTAACTACAGTTCATCCCCCCATGTGAACACCCCCCATCCAGACCCATGCTTTTCTGTCTCAGAAGTGCTAATTATTTTTCACTAACCTCTCTCTCCCTCTCCCCCCATCTCCCTCCTCCATCTCTCTCCCCCTCCTCCATCTCTCTCCATCTCTCCCCCTCTCCCTCTCTCCCCCCTCTCCTCCTCCCTCTCTCTCCCCCTCTCCATCTCTCCCCCCTCTCCCTCTCTCCCCCCCTCTCCCTCCTCCCTCTCTCTCCTCCTCCTCCCTCTCTCTCCCCCTCTCCATCTCTCCCCCCTCTCCATCTCTCCCCCCTCTCCATCTCTCCCCCCTCTCCCTCTCTCCCCCCTCTCCCTCCTCCCTCCTCTCTCTCCCTCTCCCATCTCTCCCCCCTCCATCCTCTCCCCCTCGCCCCCTCTCCCCCTCTCCCTCCTCCTCTCTCTCCCCCCCTCTCCCTCTCTCCCCTCTCATCTCTCCCCTCTCTCTCCTCTCTGCTCTCTCCCTCTCCCTAGCTGCCCAGAGCGAGGAGCGTGAGTGTGCGTTCAACGACCAGCAGCAGCAGTATGAGGAGCAGCATGGAGGAGGAGGAGGAGGAGGAAGAGCAGGCGCAGGAGGAGGAGGAGGAGCAGGTGACTGGCCTATGACCAGGGAGAATACTACTATACGCTGCAGTAAGGGCTCTCGATGCTATGGCCTGTGGGAGAAGACTAAAGACGGAGACATACACCTGGTCAAACAGGGTACGTCTACTCTCTCAATACACACACTCACTAGAGACGGTAAAATAGGGTCAATGTCATCACTCACCATCACCATCACCATCACTTTCCTTTCTCTCTCTCTTCTCTCTCTCTCTCTCTCTCTCTCATCTCTCTCTCTCTCTCTCTCTCTCTCTCTCTGTCTCTGTCTCTGTCTCTGTCTCTGTCTCTGTCTCTCTCTCTCTCTCTCTCTGTCTCTCTCTTTCAATTCAATTTCAATGTAAGGGCTTTATTGGCATGGGAAACGTGTGTTAACATTGCCAAAGTAAGTGAAGTAGATAATAAACAAAAGTGAAATAAACAATAAATATTAACAGTAAACATTACACTCAGAAGTTCCAAAAGAATAAAGACATTTCAAATGTCATATTATGTCTATATACAGTGTTGTAACAATGTGCAAATAGTTAAAGTACAAATGGGAAAATAAATACACATAAATATGGGTTATATTTACAATGGTGTTTGTTCTTCACTGGTTGACCTTTTCTTGTGGCAACAGGTCACAAATCTTGCAGCTGTGATGGCACACTGTGGTTTTTCACCCAGTAGATAAGGGAGTTTATCAAAATTGGGTTTGTTTTCGAATTCTTTGTGGATCTGTGTAATCTGAGGGAAATATGTGTCTCTAATATGGTCATACATTTGGCAGGAGGTTAGGAAGTGCAGCTCAGTTTCCACCTCATTTTGTGGACTCTCTCTCTCTCACTCTCTGTCTCTCTCTGTGACCCACACAGTGTTTATAATCAAAGGCAAAACACACACTCACATCCTGTCCGCAGCAGTCTCTTATCCTCCTTGCTATCCTCCTCCAGGTTGCTGGACTCACATCGGGGACCAGCAGGAGTGCCATGACAACCGTTGCGTGGTTACGACCACTCCGTCTCAGATTCAGAATGGGACGTATAGGTTCTGCTGCTGCAGTACCAACATGTGTAACGTCAACTTCACGAGGACTTCCCCCCACCCAGCCCCACCGCCGCACAGCTATGTAAGTACCAACCCTTGACCCTTAACCTCTACCCTGACCCTCCGCCCGACTTCAAGCCCCTTACCCTTAATCACACTTAACTAACCGATAATGAGTGGCAGTACCTCCGCCCGACTTCAGCCCTGACCTCTCTGTAGCTAAGCCACATCACTGCAAGCATTTTAATCACACTTAAAGCTATTATAAACCATCATGAATCGTCAAATAACATTTCAGGTGCAGTACTAGGGTAGAGGATGCCCACCCTAAAGTACTGCAGGGGGTGCTCAATATTTCTCTGACTTTTCTCTCACCATGTACGGTAGCTATCAGACGGCAGGGGGTTAGCACCATCACTAGAGGACTAACAGCACTGAAACATTTGGCACAGGGGTGCCACAATAATCTTAACAGCCATTATAAAACCAGAGGGTGCTCAATGACGGTATTAGGTCACCAATAACAGCAGAAGGTCCACACAGAGAGGCAGGGGGCTCACCATGTTACGGTAGAGGAAAAGTAGAGAGCAGGGTGCTCACCATGTTACGGTAGAGGAAAAGTAGAGAGCAGGTGCTCACCATGTACGGTAGAGAAAAGTAGAGGCAGGGTGCTCACCATGTTACGGTAGAGTATAGAAAAGTAGAGAGCAGGGGTGCTCACCATGTTACGGTAGAGGAAAAGTAGAGAGCAGGGGTGCTCACCATGTTACGGTAGAGGAAAAGTAGAGAGCAGGGGTGCTCACCATGTTACGGTAGAGAGCAGGGTTGCTCAGAAAAGTAGAGAGCAGGGGTGCTCACCATGTTACGGTAGAGGGGGAAAAGTAGAGAGCAGCAGGGGTGCTCACCATGTACGGTTTACGGTAGAGGAAAAGTAGAGAGCAGGGGTGCTGCTCACCATGTAGAGGAAACGGTAGAGGCTCAAAAGTAGAGGAAAAGTAGAGAGGGTGCTCACCATGTTACGGTAGAGAAAAGTAGAGAGCAGGGTGCTCACCATGTTACGGTAGAGGAAAAGTAGAGAGCAGGGGTGCTCACCATGTTACGGTAGAGGAAAAGTAGAGAGCAGGGGGTGCTCACCATGTTACGAAAAGTAGCAGGGTGCTCACCAAAGTAGAGGAAAAGTAGAGCAGGGTGCTCACCATGTTACGGTAGAGGAAAAGTAGAGAGCAGGGTGCTCACCATGTTACGGTAGAGGAAAAGTAGAGAGCAGAGAGGGTGCTCACCATGTTACGGTAGAGGAAAAGTAGAGAGCAGGGGTGCTTTGTTCGGTAGAGGAAACCAGGGGTTCACCGGTTACGGTAGAGGAAAAGTAGAGAGCAGGGGTGTGCTCACCATGTTACGGTAGAGGAAAAGTAGAGAGCAGGGGTGCTCACCATGTTACGGTGAGGTAGAGGAACCATGTTACGGTAGGAAAAGTAGAGCAGGGGTGCTCACCATGTTACGGTAGAGGAAAAGTAGAGAGCAGGGTGCTCACCATGTTACGGTAGAGGAAAAGTAGAGAGCAGGGGTGCTCACCATGTTACGGTAGAGGAAAAGTAGAGAGCAGGGGTGCTCACCATGTTACGGTAGAGGAAAAGTAGAGAGCAGGGGTGCTCACCATGTTACGGTAGAGGAAAAGTAGAGAGCAGGGGGTGCTCACCATGTTACGGTAGAGGAAAAGTAGAGAGCAGGGGTGCTCACCATGTTACGGTAGAGGAAAAGTAGAGAGCAGGGGTGCTCACCATGTTACGGTAGAGAAAAGTAGAGAGCAGGGGTGCTCACCATGTTACGGTAGAGTAGAGTAAAAAGTAGAGAGCAGGGGTGCTCACCATGTTACGGTAGAGGAAACAGTAGAGAGCAGGGGTGCTCACCATGTTACGTAGAGGAAAAGTAGAGAGGCAGGGTGCTCACCATGTTACGGTAGAGGAAAAGTAGAGAGCAGGGGTGCTCACCATGGTACGGTAGAGAGGAAAAGTAGAGAGCAGGGGTGCTCACCATGTTACACCGGTAGAGGAAAAGTAGAGAGCAGGGGTGCTCACCATGTTACGGTAGAGGAAAAGTAGAGAGCAGGGTGCTCACCATGTTACGGTAGAGGAAAAGTAGAGAGCAGGGTGCTCACCATGTTACGGTAGAGGAAAAGTAGAGAGCAGGGGTGCTCACCATGTTACGGTAGAGGAAAAGTAGAGAGCAGGGTGCTCACCATGTTACGGTAGAGGAAAGTAGAGAGCAGGGGTGCTCACCATGTTACGGTAGAGGAAAAGTAGAGAGCAGGGTGCTCACCATGTTACGGTAGAGGAAAAGTAGAGAGCAGGGGTGCTCACCATGTTACGGTAGAGGAAAAGTAGAGAGCAGGGGTGCTCACCATGTTACTGTAGAGGAAAGTAGAGAGCAGGGTGCTCACCATGTTACGGTAGAGGAAAAGTAGAGAGCGGCTCACCATGTTACGGTAGAGGAAAAGTAGAGAGCAGGGTGCTCACCATGTTACGGTAGAGGAAAAGTAGAGAGCAGGGGGTGCTCACCAGTTACGGTAGAGGAAAAGTAGAGAGCAGGGGTGCTCACCAGTTACGGTAGAGGAAAAGTAGAGAGCATGGGTGCTCACCATGTTACGGTAGAGGAAAGTAGAGAGGCAGGGGTGCTCACCATGTTACGGTAGAGGAAAAGTAGAGACAGGGGTGCTCACCATGTTACGGTAGAGAAAGTAGAGAGCAGGGGTGCTCACCATGTTACGGTTACGGTCCACCAGAGGAAAAGTAGAGAGCAGGGGTGCTCACCAATGTTACGGTAGAGGAAAAGTAGAGAGCAGGGGTGCTCACCATGTTACGGTAGAGGAAAAGTAGAGAGCAGGGGTGCTCACCATGTTACGGTAGAGGAAAAGTAGAGAGCAGGGGTGCATGTTACACCAGTAGAGAAAAAGTAGAGAGCAGGGTGCTCACCATGTTACGGTAGAGGAAAAGTAGAGAGCAGGGGTGCTCACCATGTTACGGTAGAGGAAAAGTAGAGAGCAGGGGTGCTCACCATGTTACGGTAGAGAAAGTAGAGAGCAGGGTGCTCACCATGTTACGGTAGAGGAAAAGTAGAGAGCAGGGGTGCTCACCATGTTACGGTAGAGAGGAAAAGTAGAGAGCAGGGGTGCTCACCATGTTACGGTAGAGGAAAAGTAGAGAGCAGGGTGCTCACCATGTTACGGTAGAGGAAAAGTAGAGGGTGCTCACCATGTTACAGGGGTGCTCACCATGTTACGGTAGAGGAAAAGTAGAGAGCAGGGGTGCTCACCATGTTACGGTAGAGGAAAAGTAGAGAGCAGTGGTGCTCACCATGTTACGGTAGAGGAAAAGTAGAGAGCAGATGCAGGGGTGCTCACCATGTTACGGTAGCAGGGGTGCTCACCATGTTACGGTAGAGGAAAAGTAGAGAGCAGGGGTGCTCACCATGTTACTGTAGAGGAAAAGTAGAGAGCAGGGGTGCTCACCATGTTACGGTAGAGGAAAAGTAGAGAGCAGGGTGCTCACCATGTTACGGTAGAGGAAAAGTAGAGAGCAGGGGTGCTCACCATGTTACGGTAGAGGAAAAGTAGAGAGCAGGGTTGCTCACCATGTTACGGTAGAGGAAAGTAGAGAGCAGGGTGCTCACCATGTTACGGTAGAGGAAAAGTAGAGAGCAGGGGTGCTCACCATGTTACGGTAGAGGAAAAGTAGAGAGCAGGGTGCTCACCATGTTACGGTAGAGGAAAAGTAGAGAGCCAGGGTGCTCACCATGTTACGGTAGAGGAAAAGTAGAGAGCAGGGTGCTCACACCATGTTACGGTAGAGGAAAAGTAGAGAGCAGGGGTGCTCACCATGTTACGGTAGAGGAAAAGTAGAGAGCAGGGTGCTCACCATGTTACGGTAGAGGAAAGTAGAGAGCAGGGGTGCTCAACCATGTTACCGGTAGAGGAAAAGTTAGAGAGCAGGGGTGCTCACCATGTTACGGTAGAGGAAAAGTAGAGAGCAGGGGTGCTCACCATGTTACGGTAGAGGAAAAGTAGAGAGCAGGGGTGCTCACCATGTTACGGTAGAGGAAAAGTAGAGAGCAGGGGTGCTCACCCATGTTACGGTAGAGGAAAAGTAGAGAGCAGGGTGCTCACCATGTTACGGTAGAGTAGAGGAAAGTAGAGAGCAGGGTGCTCACCATGTTACGGTAGAGGAAAAGTAGAGAGCAGGGGTGCTCACCATGTTACGGTAGAGGAAAAGTAGAGAGCAGGGGTGGCTCACCATGTTACGGTAGAGGAAAAGTAGAGAGCAGGGGTGCTCACCATGTTACGGTAGAGGAAAAGTAGAGAGCAGGGGTGCTCACCATGTTACGGTAGAGAAAAGTAGAGAGCAGGGGTGCTCACCATGTTACGGTAGAGGAAAGTAGAGAGAGCAGGGGTGCTCACATGTTACGGTAGAGGAAAGTAGAGAGCATGGTGCTCACCATGTTACGGTAGAGGAAAAGTAGAGAGCAGGGGTGCTCACCATGTTACGGTAGAGGAAAAGTAGAGAGCAGGGGTGCTCACCATGTTACGGTAGATGAAAAGTAGAGAGCAGGCTGCTCACCATGTTACGGTAGGGAAAGTAGAGAGCAGGGTGCTCACCATGTTACGGTAGAGGAAAAGTAGAGAGCAGGGGTGCTCACCATGTTACGGTAGAGGGAAAGTAGAGAGCAGCAGCTGTCACCATGGGTAGAGAGTAGAGAGCAGGGGTGCTACACCATGAGAGAGGCAAAGGAGAGAGAGGAGGGAAAAGTAGAGAGCAGGGGTGCTCACCATGTTACGGTAGAGAGGGATGAAGAGGGAACTCAGAGAGCAGTAGTGCTGTCCTACCATTTTACGGTAGAGGAGAGGGTTGATAGAGAGAGCAGTGGGATACGGGAGAGAATGTCCTAGCTCGCTTACGTAGAGGAACTCAGTAGAGAGCAGGGTGCTCACCAATGACGGTAGAGGAAAAGTAGAAGAGCGGGGTTTAGACAGTAGCTGCTTGGCAGAGAGAATGCCTTCTCCTTACGCTGCTGCAGAGAGGATAGAGAGAGGGTGCTCAACCAGAGGGATTAGATCCTGTCTGTCTCTGACATCATGCTGTGGGATGAGCTTGTTCATTTGAGAGTCTGCATGTTTAGTGGGACTTCTTGGTTCAGAGTGAATGTCCTAGCCAGGTGGAACTCAGGGATGAGAGAGTGTGGTAGAGAGACTTACCCAGGAGAGAGACAAGACAGAGAGGGAGAGAGAGAGAGAAGGACAGACGGGGAGAGAGGGAGAGAGAGGGAGAGAGAAGAGACAGCGGGAGAGAGGGAGGGAGAGAGAGGGAGAGAGAAGAGACAGACGGGAGAGAGGGAGAGAGAGGGAGAGAGAAGAGACAGACGGGAGAGAGGGAGGGAGAGAGAGGGAGAGAGAAGAGACAGACGGGAGAGAGGGAGGGAGAGAGAGGGAGAGAGGGAGAGACAGACGGGAGAGAGGGAGGGAGAGAGAGGGAGAGAGAAGAGACAGACGGGAGAGAGGGAGGGGAGAGAGAGGGAGAGAGAAGAGACAGACGGGAGAGAGGGACTGGCAGCCTCCACACAGAACCTCCGCTTCTCCTTCCAGACTCTCTCACTCCCCAACACAGAACACTACTGAACAATACTACCTGATGGAGTCTCACAGAACACTACTGAACAATACTACCTGATGGAGTCTCACAGAGCACTACTGAGACACACCACCTGATGGAGTCTCACAGAACACTACTGAGACCTGAACAATACAGAGAAATACAGTCCTGAGGAATCAATGGTTTCTGTCAGACTCAGTAGGAAAGAGTTATTCTCCTGTCCGTCTGTCTGCTCTGCTCCATGTAACAACAGGTTCACCATCTGCATCCTACATTTAGGGAATAGGGTGCCATTTGGGACGAACACCGTCTTCTAGTCAGAATGCTGGTTTGTGGAATAGTCCTCCTACACAATGTAGTGGCAGCCGTATTGATCTGGGTTCAACACAGACACACAGACGCTGAGGTGAAAGAGGAGGTCTAGCTGTGTTTGGAGTTCAGGGATATTAAAAAGGGACCCAAGGCCATTCAGATTAACCTGTTTTTGTCCAAAAAGACAAGGAGTGCCCTCGTCACCCTATTCAAATAAAATAAAATAAAATTGTATTCGCCTCATGCGCCGAATACAACAGGTGTAGACCTTACAGTGAAATGCTTACTTACAAGCCCTTAACCAACAATGCAGTTTTAAGAAAATTATGTAAGAAATAGACAAGTACAAAATTAAAAAATAATAATAATTAAAGTGCTGCAGTAAATAAAATAACAATAGGGAGGCTATATACAGGGGGTACCGGTACAGAGTCAATGGGAAATAACAGTAGGGAGGCTATATACAGGGGGGGTACCGGTACAGAGTCAATGGGAAATAACAGTAGGGAGGCTATATACAGGGGGTAGGTACCGGTACAGAGTCAATGGGAAATAACAGTAGGGAGGCTATATACAGGGGGGGGGGTACCGGTACAGAGTCAATGGGAAATAACAGTAGGGAGGCTATATACAGGGGGTACCGGTACAGAGTCAATGGGAAATAACAGTAGGGAGGCTATATACAGGGGGGGTACCGGTACAGAGTCAATGGGAAATAACAGTAGGGAGGCTATATAGGGGGGGGTACCGGTACAGAGTCAATGGGAAATAACAGTAGGGAGGCTATATACAGGGGGTACCGGTACAGAGTCAATGGGAAATAACAGTAGGGAGGCTATATACAGGGGGTACCGGTACAGAGTCAATGTGCGAGGGCATCGGTTAGTCGAGGTAATTGAGGTAATATGTACATGTGGGTAGCGTTAAAGTGACTATGCATAGATAATAAACAGAGTAGCAGCAGCGTAAAAAGAGGGGGTGGGGTGGGGGTGGGGGAACAATGCAAATAGTCCGGATAGCCATGATTAGCTGTTCAGGAGTCTTATGGCTTGGGGGTAGAAGCTGTTTAGAAGCCTTTTGGACCTAGACTTGGCGCTCTGGTACCGCTTGCCATGCGGTAGCAGAGAGAACAGTCTATGACTAGGGTGGCTGGAGTCTTTGACAATTTTTAGGGCCTTCCTCTGACACCGCCTGGTATAGAGGTCCTGGATGGTAGGAAGCTTGGCCCCAGTGATGTACTGGGCCGTACACACTACCCTCTGTAGTGCCTTGCGGTCGGAGGCCGAGCAGTTGCCATACCAGGCGGTGATGTAACCAGTCAGGATGCTCTCGATGGTGCAGCTGTAGAACCTTTTGAGGATCTGAGGACCCATGCCAAACCTTTTCAGTCTCCTGAGGCTTTGTCGTGCCCTCTTCACGACTGTCTTGGTGTGTTTGGACCATGATAGTTTGTTGGTGATGTGGACTCCAAGGATCTTAAAGCTCTCAACTTGTTCCACTACAGCCCCGTCGATGAGAATAGGGGTGTGCTCAGTCCTCTTTTTTTTCCTGTAGTCCACAATCATCTCCTTTGTCTTGATCACGGTGCGCGAGAGGTTGTTATCCTGGCACCACACTGCCAGGTCTCTGACCTCCTCCCTGTAGGCCGTCTCATCGTTGTCAGTGATCAGGCCTACCACTGTTGTGTTGTCGGCAAACTTATTGATGGTGTTGGAGTCGTGCCTGGCCATGCAGTCATGGGTGAACAGGGAGTACAGGAGGGGACTAAGCACGCACCCCTGAGGGGCCCCGTGTTGAGGATCAGCGTGGCAGATGTGTTGTTACCTACCCTTACCACCTGGGGGCGGCCAGTCAGGAAGTCCAGGATCCAGTTGCAGAGGGAGGTGTTTAGTCCCAGGGTCCTTAGCTTAGTGATGAGCTTTGAGGGCACCTGCCAAATGGAGGGTGAGAGAGAGCTTTGTATGCGTCTCTGTGTGTGGAGTAAAGGTGGTCTAGATTTTTTTTTCCTCTGGTTTGCACATTTAACATGCTGGTAGAAATTAGATAAAACGGATTTATTTATTTGATTGGACACGTTGCAAGATGAAATCTGAGATCTATCTATAGAGTTTCCAAATGAACAAGCGATACTTAATTACAAGAATAATATGCAACTATTGTCTAATTATAATAATGAAATAATAATAAACGAAAACGTACATTCAAAAGTTGTTCTGCTACAATACAACTAATAAAACGAAGTACCTACAGTGAGGGAAAAAAGTATTTGATCCCCTGCTGATTTTGAACGTTTGCCCACTGACAAAGAAACGATCAGTCTATAATTTTAATGGTAGGTTTATTTGAACAGTGAGAGACAGAATAACAACAAAAAAATCCAGAAAAATGCATGTAAAAAATGTTATAAATTGATTTGCATTTTAATGAGGGAACTAAGTATTTGACCCCCTCTCAATCAGAAAGATTTCTGGCTCCCAGGTGTCTTTTATACAGGTAACGAGCTGAGATTAGGAACACACTCTTAAAGGGAGTGCTCCTAATCTCAGTTTGTTACCTGTATAAAAGACACCTGTCCACAGAAGCAATCAATCAATCAGATTCCAAACTCTCCATCATGGCCAAGACCAAAGAGCTCTCCAAGGATGTCAGAGACAATATTGTAGACTTACACAAGGCCGGAATGGGCTACAAGACCATCGCCAAGCAGCTTGGTGAGAAGGTGACAACAGTTGGCCCGTCTGAAGTTTGCCAATGAACATCTGAATGATTCAGAGGAGAACTGGGTGAAAGTGTTGTGGTCAGATGAGACCAAAATTGAGCTCTTTGGCATCAACTCAACTCGCCGTGTTTGGAGGAGGAGGAATGCTGCCTATGACCCCAAGAACACCATCCCCACCGTCAAACATGGAGGTGGAAACATTATGCTTTGGGGGTGTTTTCTGCTAAGGGGACAGGACAACTTCACCGCATCAAAGGGACGATGGACGGGGCCATGTACCGTCAAATCTGGGTGAGAACCTCCTTCCCTCAGCCAGGGCATTGAAAATGGGTCGTGGATGGGTATTTCAGCATGACAATGACCCAAAACACACGGCCAAGGCAACAAAGGAGTGGCTCAAGAAGAAGCACATTAAGGTCCTGGAGTGGCCTAGCCAGTCTCCAGACCTTAATCCCATAGAAAATCTGTGGAGGGAGCTGAAGGTTCGAGTTGCCAAACGTCAGCCTCGAAACCTTAATGACTTGGAGAAGATCTGCAAAGAGGAGTGGGACAAAATCCCTCCTGAGATGTGTGCAAACCTGGTGGCCAACTACAAGAAACGTCTGACCTCTGTGATTGCCAACAACGGTTTTGCCACCAAGTACCAAGTCATGTTTTGTTTAAATACTTATTTCCCTCATTTAAAATGCAAATCAATTTATAACATTTTTGACATGTGTTTTTCTGGATTTTTTTGTTGTTATTCTGTCTCTCACTGTTCAAATAAACCTACCATTAAAATTATAGACTGATCATGTCTTTGTCAGTGGGCAAACGTACAAAATCAGCAGGGGATCAAATACTTTTTTCCATCACTGTATAATATATGCATTCGGAAAGTATTCAGACGCCTTTACTTTTTCCACATTTTGTTACGTTACAGCCTTATTCTAAAATGGATTAAATAAAAATATGTCCTCATCAATCTACACACAATACCCCATAATGAAAAAGCAAAAACAGGTTTTTAGACATTTTTGCAAATGTATTAAAAATAAAAAACAGAAACCTTATTTACATAAGTATTCAGACCCTTTGCTATGAGACTCGAAATTGAGCTCAGGTGCATCCTGTTTCCATTGATCATCCTTGAGATTTTTCCACAACTTGATTGGAGTCCACCTGTGGTAAATTCAATTGTTTGGACATGATTTGAAAAAGGCACACACCTGTTTATATAAGGTCCCACAGTTGACAGTGCATGTCAGAGCAAAAACCAAGCCATGAGGTCGTGAGGAATTGTCCGTAGAGCTCCGAGACAGGATTGTGTCGAGGCACAGAGCTGGGGAAGGGTGCCAAAAAATTTCTGCAGCATTGAAGGTCCCCAAGAACACAGTGGCCTCCATCATTCTTAAATGGAAGAAGTTTGGAACCACCAAGTCTCTTCCTAGAGCTGGCCACCCGGCCAAACTGAGCAGTCGGAAGAGAAGGGCCTTGGTCAGAGAGGTGACCAAGAACCTGATGGTCACTCTGAAAGAGTTCCAGAGTTCCTCTGTGGAGATGGGAGAACCTTCCAGAAGGACAACCATCTCTGCAGCACTCCACCAATCAGGCCTTTATGGTAGATTGGCCAGACGGAATCCACTCCTCAGTAAAAGACCACTCTGACAGAACTACAGAGTTCCTTGGCTGAGATGGGAGAAGGTGCCAGAAGGACAACAGTCTCTACAGCACTTCACCAATCTGGGCATTATGGGAGAGTTGCCAGACGGAACCCACTCCTGAGAAAAAGCACATGACAGCACACCTGGAGTTTGCAAAAAGGCATGTGAAAGACTTTGAGAGCATAAGGCAAAATATTCTGTGGTCTGATGAGACAAAAATGTACTCTTTGGCCTGAATGCAAAGTGCTCTCTGGAGAAACCAGGCACAGCTCATCACCCGTCTAAAACCATCCCTACCATGAAGCATGTTGGTGGCAGCATCATGCTATGGGGATGCTTTTTAGCGGCAGGGACTAGGAGACTGGTAAGGATAGAGGGAACAATGAATGGACCCAAATACGGACAAATCCTTAATAAGAACCTGCTTCAGAGACTAGGGCAAAGATTTACGTTCCAACAGGATAATGACCCCCAGCATACAGCCAAAGCAATGCTGGAATGACTTAAGAACAACAATGTGAAAGTCATTGAATGGCCCAGCCAATGCCCAGACTTGAATCCCATTGAAAATCTGTGGAAAGACTTGAAGATTGCTGTTCACCGCCACTCCCCATCTAACTTAACAAAGCTTGAGAAAATCTGCAAGGAAGAACGGGAGAAAATCCCAAAATCCAGATGTGCAAAGCTGATACAGACATACCCAAGACGACTCAAAGCCCCAAAGGTGCTTCTACAAAGTATTGACTCGGGTGTGAATGCTTATGTAAATGGGATATTTCTGTATTTAATTTTCAATAAATGTGACAAAAATTCTGAAAACATGTTTTCACTTTGTTATTATGGGGTATTGTGTGTAGATGGGTGAGAACAACATCTATTTAATCAATTTTGAATTCAGGCTGTAACACAACAAAATGTGGAATAAGTTAAGGGGGAATAGCTGTGTGTGTGTGTGTGTGTGTGTGTGTGTGTGTGTGTGTGTGTGTGTGTGTGTGTGTGTGTGTGTGTGTGTGTGTGTGTGTGTGCATATGTCTACACTTTGTGTAGCTGTTAGCGATGATGCTAACGATAACCTTCTGGTAGAGATTAAAAGGCTTTCCCAAAAATCTTCTCAATTAAATGTTATCTACAAAGTACCCTGTGCCTACCTGGCAGAATGATATCATGATTATTTGCATCAATCTAGTGGCGCACTTGCATTAAAGGGTAACTACACCCAAAAATCAAAATGTATTTTATTTTTCCCAGACGGAGACCACAAAAGTGGTTTAAGCATTGTTGTGGACCAATTTTGTTGTAAAAATTAAATGTTGAGCGCAAAAACCTGTTAAATTTGGGAAAAAACTAAACGGAATCAGGCAAAAATACAACAGATTTTATACAATACCTGACTCTTACCCTGTCTCCGGCCTCTAACCTCTGACCCTGCTTGTGATGATGTCACCCCTTAACTCTGTGATGTCATCATTCCCAGACCCACGGCCGCTGTACCGTGAGGAGACCATCGTGATCGCCCTGGCGTCTGTCTCCATAGTAGCGGTGCTGATCGTGGCGCTGTTCTTCGGGTACCGCATGCTGAGTGGAGACAGGAAACAGGGACTACACAACATGGACATGATGGAGGCAGCAGCCTCAGAACCCAGTCTCGACCTGGACAGCCTTAAACTACTAGAGGTGAGCTGTTATAGTTGGAATAAGGTTACAATGGCCTCTAACACCACATTATTGTCTCTTAGAACTGTAGTAACCTTTGTCTCATTCAACAGCTGCTGTGTTGCTTATAGAAGACTGACACTGTCTCTGTCTCTGTCTCCAACCATCTTTCTTTCACCTTCTCCCTGTCCCTCTCCATCTACCCACTCTCTCCATCTCTCTCTCTCTCTCCCTCTCTCTCCCTCTCTCACTACCCCCTCCCAGATGATTGGTCGAGGGCGGTATGGCTCTGTGTATAAGGGTTCTCTAGACGAGCGTCCCGTGGCGGTCAAGGTGTTCACCTACCAGAACCGCCAGAACTTTGTCAATGAGCGAGCCATCTACCGCGTCCCCCTGCTGGAGCACGATAACATCGCACGATTCATCGTTGGAGACGAGAGACTTACAGCCGATGGACGCATGGAGTACCTACTGGTCATGGAGTATTACCCTCTTGTAAGTATACTGGCCTCTACTGGGCTCTACTGGGCTCTACTGGGTTCTACTGGGTTCTACTGGGTTCTACTGGGCTCTACTGGGTTCTCTGGGCTCTGCTGGCCTCTACAATGTTCTACTAGGTTCTACAGGGCTCTATTGGGTTCTACTGGGTTCTACTGGGTTCTACTAGGCTCTACTGGGCTCTGCTGGCCTCAACAATGTTCTACTAGGTTCTACAGGGCTCTTGGGTTATACTGGCCTCTACTGGGCTCTACTGGGTACTACTGGGCTCTACTGGGTTCTACTGGGTTTACTACTGGGCCTCTACAACTGGCTAGGTTCTACAGGGCTACTGGGTTCTACTGGCTCATCTACAGGGTTAAATGGGCTCTGCTGTTGGACTACTACACGCTTCTACTGGGCTCTACTGGGTTCTACTGGGCTACTGGCCTATACTGGGCTTCGCTGTCCTCTACATCTGGCCTCTACTGGGTTCTACTGGGCCTTATAGGGTTTCTACTGGGCTCTACTGGTTCCCTGTCCACTGGCATCTACTGGGCTCTGTTGGACTCTACACGCTTCTACTGGGTTCTACTGGGCTCTACTGGGTCTACAGGGTTAAATGGGTTCTACTGGGCTCTGCTGGCCTTACTGGGTTCTACTAGGCTCTACTGCGTTCTACTGGCCTCTACTGGGTTCTAATAGGCTTTACAGGGCTCTACTGGGATCTACTGGGTTCTACTGGGCTCTACTGGCCTATACTGGGCTTCGCTGTCCTCTACAGGGTTCTACTTCTACTGGCTTTACCTCTACTGGGTCTACTACTGGGCTCTACTGGGTTCGCTGCTACAGGGGCCTCTACTGGGTTCTTACTGGGCCTTCTACTGGGTTCTACTGGGTTCTACTGGGCTCTACTGGGCTCTGCTGGCCTTATAGGGTTCTACTGGGCTCTACTGTCCTCTACTGGGTTCTACTGGGCTCTACTGGGCTCTGCTGGCCTTATAGGGTTCTACAGGGTTCTACTGTCCTCTACTGGGCTCTGCTGGCCTCTGGTCTCTACTGGGCTCTAATGTCCTCTACTGGGCTCTGCTGGCCTCTGGTCTCTATTGGGTTCTACTGGGCTCTAATGGGTTCTACAGGGTTCTGATGGCTCTACTGGGTTCTACTGAGTTCTACTGGGTTCTACAGGGTTCTGGTGGCTCTACTGGGTTCTACTGAGTTCTACTGGGTTCTACTGGGTTCTACACTTACAAAGGGCAGGGTGGACAACTACTGGTCATGGAATATTACCTTCATGTGAGTCCTGGGGTCTAGCAGAATTTTACTGCAGCAATGAATCATCTGAACCTCTATTCCGCTCCCATCACTCTCTCTGTCAGAAGGTTTCCTGTCTCTGTCTGTCATAGAACTAGAATAGATTCTGTATCGTCTCAGCAGATATTTCTGTTGATGATTGGGGATAGATTTCTATTTACACCAAGTCATCTTGGGTTTCTCCTAATAATTATTGGTGCATAATGCCCGTCTCTCTCTCTCTGTCTCTCTCTCTCTCTCTCTCTCTCTCTCTCTCTCTCTCTCTCTCTCTCTCTCTCTCTCTCTCTCTCTCTCTCTCTCTCTGTCTCTCTGTCTCTCTGTCTCTCGCTCTCGCTCTCGCTCTCGCTCTCGCTCTCGCTCTCTCTCTTGCTCTCTCTCTCTCGCTCTCTGTCTCTCGCTCCTTCTTCTAGATTAGTAATGTTATTGTAACCCTGCTGTGTTTGAGGGTAACGCCTGTTTCCTTTCTATATCCACTACCTCTGAAGCACACACACAGTCCGATACGCACACTGACGCACGCACGCACACACAGAACACACACAGTCCGATACGCACACTGACGCACGCACGCACACACACACAGAACACACACAGTCCGATACGCACACTGACGCACGCACGCACACACAGAACACACACAGTCCGATACGCACACTGACGCACGCACGCACACACAGAACACACACAGTCCGATACGCACACTGACGCACGCACGCACACACAGAACACACACAGTCCGATACGCACACACAGAGAACATACACACACATACACATTGTCTGAAATGACTGTTTGTTTTGTTTTCTGTCAACCCACAGCATAGCATTCCTGTCTCTCCATTAGTTAAACATGGAATTACTGGTCTGTCTGTCTCTGTCTGTTTTCCCAGACTAACCGAACCAGCTCAGTGCCAGACACAGCACATTAACTCACACCTCTGCTGCTTCCATCAAATACAGAACTACTGCTTTGTTCTCACCTCCCAAATAGCACCCTATTCCCTATATAGTGCACTACTTTATAGGGCTCTGTTCAGAAGTAGTGCACTATGTTGGGACTAGGGTACCATTTGGGATGCAGTCTGTAGATCTGTAGACTGTAGATCAGTAGACTGTAGATCAGTAGACTGTAGATCAGTAGACTGTAGACTGTAGATCAGTAGACTGTAGATCAGTAGACTGTAGATCAGTAGACTGTAGATCAGTAGACTGTAGATCTGTAGACTGTAGATCAGTAGACTGTAGATCAGTAGACTGTAGATCAGTAGACTGTAGATCTGTAGATCAGTAGATCAGTAGACTGTAGATCAGTAGACTGTAGATCAGTAGACTGTAGATCAGTAGACTGTAGATCAGTAGACTGTAGATCAGTAGACTGTAGATCTGTAGACTGTAGATCAGTAGATCAGTAGACTGTAGATCAGTAGACTGTAGATCAGTAGACTGTAGATCAGTAGACTGTAGATCAGTAGACTGTAGACTGTAGATCAGTAGACTGTAGATCAGTAGATCAGTAGACTGTAGATCAGTAGACTGTAGATCAGTAGACTGTAGATCAGTAGACTGTAGATCAGTAGATCTGTAGACTGTAGATCAGTAGACTGTAGATCAGTAGACTGTAGACTGTAGATCTGTAGATCAGTAGACTGTAGATCAGTAGACTGTAGATCTGTAGACTGTAGATCAGTAGACTGTAGATCAGTAGACTGTAGACTGTAGATCTGTAGATCAGTAGACTGTAGATCAGTAGACTGTAGATCAGTAGACTGTAGATCAGTAGACTGTAGATCAGTAGACTGTAGATCTGTAGACTGTAGATCTGTAGACTGTAGATCAGTAGACTGTAGATCAGTAGACTGTAGATCTGTAGAACTGTAGATCTGTAGACTGTAGACTGTAGATCAGTAGACTGTAGATCAGTAGACTGTAGATCAGTAGATCTGTAGATCAGTAGATCTGTAGATCAGTAGACTGTAGATCAGTAGACTGTAGATCTGTAGACTGTAGATCAGTAGACTGTAGATCAGTAGACTGTAGATCAGTAGACTGTAGATCAGTAGATCAGTAGACTGTAGATCAGTAGACTGTAGATCAGTAGACTGTAGATCTGTAGACTGTAGATCAGATCTGTAGATCTGTAGATCTGTAGATCTGTAGACTGTAGATCTGTAGACTGTAGACTGTAGATCAGTAGACTGTAGATCAGTAGACTGTAGATCAGTAGACTGTAGACTGTAGATCAGTAGACTGTAGATCAGTAGACTGTAGATCAGTAGACTGTAGATCTGTAGACTGTAGATCAGTAGACTGTAGATCTGTAGACTGTAGATCAGTAGACTGTAGATCAGTAGATCTGTAGACTGTAAACTGTAGACTGTAGATCAGTAGACTGTAGATCAGTAGACTGTAGATCAGTAGACTGTAGATCTGTAGACTGTAGACTGTAGATCAGTAGACTGTAGATCAGTAGACTGTAGATCAGTAGACTGTAGATCTGTAGACTGTAGATCAGTAGACTGTAGATCAGTAGACTGTAGATCAGTAAACTGTAGATCAGTAGACTGTAGATCAGTAGATCAGTAGACTGTAGATCAGTAGACTGTAGATCAGTAGACTGTAGATCAGTAGACTGTAGATCAGTAGATCTGTAGACTGTAGATCAGTAGACTGTAGATCAGTAGACTGTAGATCAGTAGACTGTAGATCAGTAGATCTGTAGACTGTAGATCTGTAGATCTGTAGACTGTAGACTTTAGATCAGTAGACTGTAGATCAGTAGACTGTAGATCTGTAGACTGTAGATCAGTAGACTGTAGATCAGTAGACTGTAGATCTGTAGACTGTAGATCTGTAGATCAGTAGACTGTAGATCAGTAGACTGTAGATCAGTAGACTGTAGATCAGTAGACTGTAGATCAGTAGACTGTAGACTGTAGATCAGTAGACTGTAGATCAGTAGACTGTAGATCAGTAGACTGTAGATCTGTAGACTGTAGATCAGTAGACTGTAGATCAGTAGACTGTAGATCAGTAAACTGTAGATCTGTAGACTGTAGATCATCTGTAGACTGTAGATCAGTAGACTGTAGATCAGTAGACTGTAGATCAGTAGACTGTAGATCTGTAGACTGTAGATCTGTAGATCAGTAGACTGTAGATCAGTAGACTGTAGATCTGTAGACTGTAGATCTGTAGATCAGTAGACTGTAGACTGTAGATCAGTAGACTGTAGATCAGTAGACTGTAGATCTGTAGACTGTAGATCAGTAGATCAGTAGACTGTAGATCAGTAGACTGTAGATCAGTAGACTGTAGATCAGTAGACTGTAGATAGATCAGTAGATCTGTAGATCAGTAGACTGTAGATCAGTAGACTGTAGATCTGTAGACTGTAGATCTGTAGACTGTAGATCAGTAGACTGTAGATCTGTAGACTGTAGATCAGTAGACTGTAGATCAGTAGACTGTAGATCAGTAGATCAGTAGACTGTAGATCAGTAGACTGTAGATCTGTAGACTGTAGATCAGTAGACTGTAGATCAGTAGAGTAGACTGTAGATCTGTAGACTGTAGATCAGTAGACTGTAGATCAGTAGACTGTAGATCAGTAGACTGTAGATCAGTAGACTGTAGATCAGTAGACTGTAGATCAGTAGACTGTCTGTAGATCAGTAGACTGTAGATCAGTAGACTGTAGATCAGTAGACTGTAGATCAGTAGACTGTAGATCAGTAGACTGTAGATCAGTAGACTGTAGATCAGTAGACTGTAGATCAGTAGACTGTAGATCAGTAGACTGTAGATCAGTAGACTGTAGATCTGTAGACTGTAGATCTGTAGATCAGTAGACTGTAGATCAGTAGACTGTAGATCAGTAGACTGTAGATCTGTAGATCAGTAGACTGTAGATCAGTAGACTGTAGATCAGTAGATCAGTAGACTGTAGATCAGTAGACTGTAGATCAGTAGACTGTAGATCAGTAGACTGTAGATCAGTAGACTGTAGATCAGTAGACTGTAGACTGTAGATCAGTAGACTGTAGACTGTAGATCAGTAGATCTGTAGACTGTAGATCAGTAGACTGTAGATCAGTAGACTGTAGATCAGTAGACTGTAGATCAGTAGACTGTAGATCAGTAGACTGTAGACAGTAGACTGTAGATCAGTAGACTGTAGACTGTAGACTGTAGATCTGTAGATCAGTAGATCAGTAGACTGTAGATCAGTAGACTGTAGATCAGTAGACTGTAGATCAGTAGACTGTAGATCAGTAGACTGTAGATCTGTAGATCAGTAGACTGTAGATCAGTAGACTGTAGATCAGTAGACAGTAGACTGTAGATCAGTAGACTGTAGATCAGTAGACTGTAGATCAGTAGATCTGTAGACTGTAGATCAGTAGACTAGATCTGTAGACTGTAGATCAGTAGACTGTAGATCTGTAGACTGTAGATCAGTAGACTGTAGATCAGTAGACTGTAGATCAGTAGATGTAGATCAGTAGACTGTAGATCTGTAGATCAGTAGACTGTAGATCAGTAGACTGTAGATCAGTAGACTGTAGATCAGTAGACTGTAGATCAGTAGACTGTAGATCTGTAGACTGTAGATCAGTAGATCTGTAGTGTAAATGCTCTGGGACTGCTACGTTGGAAAATAACCACTACTACAGTAAATGTTTATGTTCTCTTCTAAAAGCTGTTTTGCTTCCCTGAGTGAAACACTCCGTATTGGCCAGCGCTCAGAGTTAAGTCTCTCTCTTTCTCAATTCAATTCAATTCAATTTAAGGGCTTTATTGCCATGGGAAACGTATGTTAACGTTGCCAAAGCAAGTGAAGTAGATAGTAAACAAAAGTGAAATAAACAATAAATATTAACAGTAAACATTACACTCAGAAGTTCCAAAAGAATAAAGACATTTCAAATGTCATATTATGTATATATACAGTGTTGTAACGATGTGCAAATAGTTAAAGTACAAATGGGAAAATAAATACACATAAATATGGGTTGTATTTACAATGGTGTTTGTTCTTCACTGGTTGCCCTTTTCTTGTGGCAACAGGTCACATCTTGCTGCTGTGATGGCACACTGTGGTATTTCACCCAGTAGATAAGGGAGTTTATCAAAATTGGGTTTGTTTTCGAATTCTTTGTGGATCGCTGTAATCTGAGGGAAATATGTGTCTCTAATATGGTCATACATTTGGCAGGAGGTTAGGAAGTGCAGCTCAGTTTCCACCTCATTTTGTGGGCAGTGTGCACATAGCCTGTCTTCTCTTGAGAGCCAGGTCTGCCTACGGCGGCCTTTCTCAATAGCAAGGCTATGCTCACTGAGTCTGTACATAGTCAAAGCTTTCCTTAAGTTTGGGTCAGTCACAGTGGTCAGGTATTCTGCCACTGTGTACTCTCTGTTTAGGGCCAAATAGCATTCTAGTTTGCTCTGTTTTTTTGTTAATTCTTTCCAATGTGTCAAGTAATTCTCTTTTTGTTTTCTCATGATTTGGTTGGGTCTAATTGTGTTGTTGTCCTGGGGCTGTGTGGGGTCTGTTTGTGTTTGTGAACAGAGCCCCAGGACCAGCTTACTTAGGGGACTCTTCTCCAAGTTCATCTCTCTGTAGGTGATGGCTTTGTTATGGAAGGCTTGGGAATTGCTTCCTTTTAAGTGGTTATAGAATTTAACGGCTCTTTTCTGGATTTTTATAATTAGCGGGTATCGGCCTAATTCTGCTCTGCATGCATTATTTGGTGTTTTATGTTGTACACGGAGGATGTTTTTTGCAGAATTCTGCATGCAGAGTCTCAATTTGGTGTTTGTCCCATTTTGTGAATTCTTGGTTGGTGAGCGGACCCCAGACCTCACAACCATAAAGGGCAATGGGTTCTATAACTGATTCAAGTATTTTTAGCCAGATCCTAATTGGTATGTCGAATTTTATGTTCCTTTTGATGGCATAGAAGGCCCTTCTTGCCTTGTCTCTCAGATCGTTCACAGCTTTGTGGAAGTTACCTGTGGCGCTGATGTTTAGGCCGAGGTATGTATAGTTTTTTGTGTGCTCTAGGGCAACGGTGTCTAGATGGAATTTGTATTTGTGGTCCTGGCAACTGGACCTTTTTTGGAACACCATTATTTTTGACTTACTGAGATTTACTGTCAGGGCCCAGGTCTGACAGAATCTGTGCAGAAGATCTAGGTGCTGCTGTAGGCCCTCCTTGGTTGGTGACAGAAGCACCAGATCATCAGCAAACAGAAGACATTTGACTTCAGATTCTAGTAGGGTGAGGCCGGGTGCTGCAGACTGTTCTAGTGCCCTCGCCAATTTTTTGCCAATTTTAACCGCGCACTTGTTGTTTGTGTACATGGATTTTATAATGTCGTATGTTTTTCCCCCAACCCCACTTTCCATCAATTTGTATAGACAAGTTTTTGAGCCGTTTCCGCTCTACTTCCTGAACTCCTCCCGTCGATGCAATCCACTTCCGTTCTGCCGGGCTGGGTTTGTTTTGCTAGCTAGCTCCGTTGTGCCGACAAAGCACTGATATCGCAGTGACAAAGAGGATATAAAAATTACAATTACAACATGAAGAAATGTGGTTCGGGAACGACGTGTGCGGTAGTTGGTTGCAAAAACTCGAGAAAGCACCTGAACGAGTGGTTAGATAGAGAGTGCTACGACCACAAACCAGCTACGAAGAGGCAATGTCCATGCGCTCCATTGTTTACATTTTTTCGCAAGCCTGATACCGACTCGGAATCAAGGACCTGGCTGAAGGCATTGAATCTAAAGAAACCACCCCTCAACGTTTTTGTTTGTTCCTATCACTTTGTTGACCAAAAACCTACCAAGGATAATCCTTTCCCAGAGTTGTGGTTGGGATACAATCGCCCTCCCCAGCCAAAGAGGCGTCAACTCACCCAGCGGACCACTGCCTCCCCCCAGATAAAGAAACGCAGACTTGAATCTGAGGGTAAGTTCAGCAACTTTAGCTATGAAGCTGACAATACTGTTAATTATGAAGAAGTTGTCATACATTAACATTGCTACCGGTATTTTGCTAAGGCAGTTGATTGTTTTGGAGATGGGACAAACAATGCCCACGATAGCTACATCATTAATTGTGTGTGTGTGTGTGTGTGTGTGTGTGTGTGTGTGTGTGTGTGTGTGTGTGCCTGCCTGCGTGTGCCTTAGTCTACATCATAAATACAATGCAAGGTGGCAGGCTGTTGTGATGATGATTGTGTGTGTGCATGTGAGTGCAATGTTGTAGTACACATTTTTCCATTGTGATGTTTGTAGTGAGAGGACTCTATGCCTGCATTAATTTTGCTCCATCCATGTTTTCTCTTCCCCTTTTTAGATGCTCCAGAAACCTGTCAGCCTGTCTGTGAGGCCGAGCCTGCTACACCAAAATGTCGAGATGCCCAGACCCAATGGGAGGATCCGTCACATATTGATCACATTTACTGTTCAACAACACAGTCTGTTAAAGTAGACAAGGCCACACAGTGCGAGGCAGAAATGGGTCCTACTGTGACCAGCACCACGGTCATTGATGATGTTAGGTCCCGGCTGTATACAGGAGTGCTTATGGTTCAATTCTTCACCCTGGTGACGGTGTTGTTGCCTTTCAGTAAGCCATCAATTACCCTTCCTGTTGTTGACCAAATACTTATGACGTTGATGAAACTAAAACTAAACCTAATATTAGGAGATATTGCTCACCGCTTCAATGTGTCTACATCCATGGCAAGCATTGTGATTAGTCACTGGATTGACGTGATGGGTGAACAGTTCAAAAGTCCTGATCCCCTGGCTTCCAAGAGAGACCATTCGTGCCACCATGCCCTTGTCGTTTCAGAGGAACTACCCTCGAACCACCTGCATCATTGACTGTGCCGAAAGTGCCATGCAGAGAGCCACAAACCACGACTCAAGGAGTGACACTTTCAGCCAGTATAAATCACGCAACACTGTGAAATATCTCGTCGCTGTGGCCCCTAATGGGCTAATCATGTTTATATCTGATGCCTATGCTGGCAGAAGCAGCGATAAGTTTATCACCATGGACAGTGGGTTCCTAGACTATCTGAGGGCTGGTGATGAGGTCATGGCGGACCGTGGTTCACCATTCGAGACTTGCTTGATGAGAGAAGGGTCAGTTTGAACATCCCTGCTTTCACCTACAGGCGCAATCAGTTGACCAATGAGGAGACGACACGCACCAGGCGAGTAGCCAATGTCCGCATACATGTGGAAAGAGCAATCCAGAGACTGAAGGTGTTTAAGATTTTATCCCAGAATGTTCCCATCAGCATGGCACCGAAACTGGACAACATCTTAACCATCTGTGCTGGCCTAGTTAACCTGAAGAGTCCACTGATCAGTGAGGTTTAGAATCTTGCCCTGTGTCCCTGTCTACCAACACCCAGCCATGTTGTTCATTAAATACAGATAAACACAACAAATACTGCGTGCATTGTATTTTTTAATATTATATATGAATATTTTCATAGTGATGTAATTGTGTGGGCTGCTTTTGTGTTTTACTTTTTTTAATACCTGTTAAGATTAAACACGCAATCTTTCTTGTTGAAGCCATTTGTTTAGTTTCCTCAAAACAATTAATTAATCCAGTGTTATTTATGTACAGTATGAGCTTACTATGAATTATGAACTGTGTTTAAAATAAATTGTAGCACTCTAAGGATTGAAATTACATCAAACTTTATTTTCACTCAAACAGTAGGCACACTGATATATTGCACAGCATAAAGAGATCATGTAAACAATGGACATCTGTTGGCTCCTGTGGGCATGACCTAAATAAGGCAGTTTATTTTGGTTTTAAAATGCTGAGATATTTACTGCGAACTGTAACCTTCCCTCAACAAAATCATCAACAATTTTCGGGAGCATGTGGGCAAAGTAGAATGTGCGCAGCCTTATGATATGCCCCTGGACAAAGCCTTGGTCGTAGGGTACTTCGATTTCTAGGTGCTCAGTTTTTGTTCCAGATCACCAACTTGGAGTGCTGAAGCCCTGTGCAGTGCATCCCAATTTGTACCTGCATGTAGTAGCCTTTTGGACCATTGCAGGCAATATGGTAATCTACCCTATCTCCGTTTGCTACAGTTGTGATTTCGCAGTTCTTTGTTGCCAAAAATTCTGCAAGTGACTTGTTTCCCATCACAGGTGATTTGATCTCCAACAGAATGTCGTTGTTTATCACTCCATTGGGAGATGCTGCAAGCCACGGTTCCTTTTCGCACACCACTAAGCCTTTGGTTTCAATGCTGTTGCCCAGAGTTTTCCAAATAGTCCCTTGCAAGTTCCCTCCCCCTCCGCTCCTTGACGGGTTGCGGCATAGTAGTAGAACCGTGTTCCCAAGCTAGCGTCGACATCGCTGTGTTTTTACACCGGCAGACGTTGTGCCAACAACTTCCGGCGGAAATGAAATGCATTTGTGTAGAGTTATGGCGCCACCCGGGATACAGCGCGTAAACTTGTCTATAGCAGACCCTCATGCCAAATTGAGTCAAAAGCTTTTTTGAAATCAACAAAGCATGAGAAGACTTTGCCTTTGTTTTGGTTTGTTTGTTTGTCAATTAGGGTGTGCAGGGTGAATACGTGGTCTGTCGTACGGTAATTTGGTAAAAAGCCAATTTGACATTTGCTCAGTACATTGTTTTCACTGAGGAAATGAACTAGTCTGCTGTTAATGATAATGCAGAGGATTTTCCCAAGGTTGCTGTTGACGCATATCCCACGGTAGTTATTGGGGTCAAATTTGTCTCCACTTTTGTGGATTGGGGTGATCAGTCCTTGGTTCCAAATATTGGGGAAGATGCCAAAGCTAAGGATGATGTTAAAGAGTTTAAGTACAGCCAATTGGAATTTGTGGTCTGTATATTTTATCATTTCATTGAGGATACCATCAACACCACATTACTTTTTGGGTTGGAGGGTTTGTATTTTGTCCTGTAGTTCATTCAATATAATTGGAGAATGCAGTGGGTTCTGGTAGTCTTTAATAGTTGATTCTAAGATTTGCATTTGATCATGTATATGTTTTTGATGTTTGTTCTCTGTTATAGGGCCAAAAACATTGGAGAAGTGGTTTATCCATACATCTCCGTTTTGGATAGATAGCTCTTCGTGTTGTTGTTTGTTTAGTGTTTTCCAATTTTCCCAGAAGTGATTAGAGTCTATGGATTCTTCAATTACATTGAGCTGATTTCTGACGTGCTGTTCCTTCTTTTTCCGTAGTGTATTTCTGTGTTGTTTTAGTGATTCACCATAGTGAAGGCGTAGGCTCAGGTTTTCTGGGTCTCTATGTTTTTGGTTGGATAGGTTTCTCAATTGCTTTCTTAGGTTTTTGCATTCTTCATCAAACCATTTATCACTGTTGTTACTTTTCTTTGGTTTTTTCTGTTAGAGATTTTTAGATTTGATAGGGAAGCTGAGAGGTCAAATATACTGTTTAGGTTTTCTACTGCCAAGTTTACACCTTCACTATTACAGTGGAACGTTTAGTCCAGGAAGTTGTCTAAAAGGGATTTAATTTGTTGTTGCCTAATTGTTTTTTGGTAGGTTTCTACACTACTTTCCTTCCATCTGTAGCATTTATTAATATTATTCAGTTCCTTTGGCTTTGATGCCTCATGATTGAGTATTGCTCTGTTCAAGTAGACTGTGATTTTGCTGTGGTCTGATAGGGGTGTCAGTGGGCTGACTGTGAACGCTCTGAGAGACTCTGGGTTGAGGTCAGTGATAAAGTAATCTACAGTACTACTGCCAAGAGATGAGCTATAGGTGTACCTACCATAGGAGTCCCCTCGAAGCCTACCATTGACTATGTACATACCCAGCGTCCGACAGAGCTGCAGGAGTTATGACCCGTTTTTGTTGGTTATGTTGTCATAGTTGTGCCTAGGGGGGCATATGGGGGAGGGAATGCTGTCACCTCCAGGTAGGTGTTTGTCCCCCTGTGTGCTGAGGGTGTCAGGTTCTTGTCCAATTCTGGCATTTAGGTCACCACAGACTAGTACATGTCCCTGGGCCTGGAAGTGATTGATTTCCCCCTCCAGGATGGAGAAGCTATCTTCATTAAAGTATGGGGATTCTATTGGGGGGATATAGGTAGCACACAGGAGGAAATTTTTCTCTGTTGAGATAATTTCCTTTTGAATTTCTAGCCAAATGTAAAATGTTCCTGTTTTGATTAATTTAAGAGAGGCGCAGGTCTGGGAGAATGTCTCGCTGGTCTGGGCGGGGTGTCTGTTGATCTGTTGCTCCAGTGTGAGGTGTTGGGTCTGCGGTTAAGGGCGATATCCTTTAGGGTCCGGGCAAAGGTGGGCACTGCTGCCTTGTATAGGTGGACCTGGTCGTAAAGGCTGTTCAAGTACAGGGTGGAGTGGTGGGCCAGGTAGACATTTGGTTTTGAGGCACAGTCACAGGAAATACTTTTGTTTACCTAATGTATGGTAGCAGGGTGGGAGTCTTTCCGTGGTAGCAGGGTTGAGATAACCACTTGTGCGTTGGGGAAAGTAGAAGAAGCTTTTTCAATCACTCCCTTGAGTGCTGTGGCCACCCTTTCCTGCTGTGTTCTCAGGTTGTTTGTGCCTGTGTGTATTATGTGGCTGGGTGATCCTAGTCGGTCCTCAGACAGAAGGTCTAGGGCGCGCTGGGTGTTTGGACACCAGAGTTTAGACACTGTGTGTTTGGGAAAAAGTGTATTTTCTTGTATGTATTTCCCGTTTGAGTCCATAAAGAGTACAATCTGTGGCTTGTGTGTGTCCTCAGTGGGTGTGGGGGGGTCGTCAGGAGGGCTATCAGGGTGGCTGACAGGGGGGTTGCTCAGAGGGGTGGGGTCCCCAGGGCTTGGGGTTCTTCATTTGATTGTCCGGCTGTGATGTCGAGGCTATGGTCAGGGTCTAGGGTGTACTGTTCTGCTGCGGTGTCGGACTTTGGTCAGGTTCTGAGGTGGGCTGTTCTGCTGGCTTCTCTGCGGGGGTGGCCAGCTCTCTAACGGGTTGTTCTCTGTCACCCGTCATCGTTCTCACCTTCTCCTCCAGCACTCTGATCCTCTCCTCTAGTGCTCTGTTCTTCTCCTGCTCCTGCTCTTTCTCCTGTTGATGTTGTCTCACCACAGTCCAGAGTGCAGACATGTCTCTCTCTACCTGCAGCTCTCCAGGTCTAGTTAAGGGGGTGTTTTGTTGTGCTGGACTGTTTTTCTGGGTCTGTGCTGACTGGAGTGTAATCACCTGCTGTTCCAGCTCCACCTGCCTTACCTCCAGCTAGGTGAATGTATCCTTAATTTCAATGAGGGAGTAGTACTCTCGCTGGGAGGTTGACTTTCCGCTTAGGGTTGCTCGTCTGTGGGGTTATTTAATGAAGAGGTCTGGTCTGACCCGCTTGGGGTAGGGGTATCTTTCTCAAGGGAGAGCTTCTCCTGCTGAGCTATTTCTTTGATTAGGTGAAAGTCCAGCTGGAACTGTTTGGGGTTGCCCTGTACCAATACTGTTCCAGATTTATAGAGATTTATATTAGCTGACTCAGAGTCCTCGTTGTCTAGTATCCTGAGTTTCCACCCATCTTAACAGAGGGGTAGTGTGCTAATATAGCACTGTGCCATGCCAGGGGATGGTCTGTGTGGAAGATAAGGTTGCTTATGTTCCCATTTTTATAAAAGTCAGCAAAAAGTGTCTCCTGATTTCCCATAAGGAGCTTCATTTTGTACTCTTTTCGTGTCTTATCATTCTTTACATACAGAGGGTACTGTATTTTAATGACCTCTGAACAGCGGGAGGGTGCTTTCTAAACGGCCTCTCCATTTGGTTGGGGTAGACTGTACGACTCTCCTGCCATTGTTGGGCTCAAGGGCTTTGACACCTCTCACTTCACACGTCAGTGCTAATTGAAGTTGTATCTCTTTGTACTAGCAAGCTTGGTAGCCTTAGCATTCAGTCCTTATAAAGTAAATATATCATTGTAATGTATTTTTCTTCTTGGTTTTGAAAGTAAAAAAATAGCTTCAGACTAAACATTACTCACTCAGTTTCCAGGTTGGATGGTGTTTCAGGTTTCTGTTTGTTTTGCCAGAGCATTTGCTGTATAGTTTGGGAATAGTCATCCTTGGTAGTAGAAAGCTTTCCAGGTAATTCCGTCCAAATAAGGTTGTAGGTTTGGAGCTTTGGTTTGGAGTGAAGGTTATGTTGTGGAGGGTAGCATCCTGTATATGTCCCTGTGGAGGGTAGCATCCTGTATATGTCCCTGTGGAGGGTAGCATCCTGTATATGTCCCTGTGGAGGGTAGCATCCTGTATATGTCCCTGTGGAGGGTAGCATCCTGTATATGTCCCTGTGGAGGTAGCATCCTGTATATGTCCCTGTGGAGGGTAGCATCCTGTATATGTCCCTGCGGAGGGTAGCATCCTGTATATGTCCCTGCGGAGGGAGCATCATGTATATGTCCCTGTGGAGGGTAGCATCTGTATATGTCCCTGCGGAGGGTAGCATCCTGTATATGTCCCTGCGGAGGGTAGCATCCTGTATATGTGTCCCTGCGGAGGGTAGCATCCTGTATATGTCCCTGTGGAGGGTAGCATCCTGTATATGTCCCTGTGGAGGGTATCATCCTGTATATGTCCCTGTGGAGGGTAGCATCCTGTATATGTCCCTGTGGAGGGTATCATCCTGTATATGTCCCTGTGGAGGGTAGCATCCTGTATATGTCCCTGTGGAGGGTAGCATCCTGTATATGTCCCTGTGGAGGGTAGCATCCTGTATATGTCCCTGTGGAGGGTAGCATCCTGTATATGTCCCTGTGGAGGGTAGCATCCTGTATATGTCCCTGTGGAGGGTAGCATTCTGTATATGTCCTTGTGGAGGGTAGCATCCTGTATATGTCCCTGTCAAAAAAAACAAGTTTATCTAACTCTAAATCTATATTTTTTGTAAAAACATGCTGGAAAATGCAGGAGCAATGTCTTTGAGCTCTCTCTCTCTCTCGCCTCTCTCTCTCTCTCTCTCACTCTCTCTCTCTTCTCGTCTCCTCCCTCTCTCTCCTCTCTCTCTCTCATCTCTCTCATCTCTCTCTCTCAGTCTCCTCTCTCTCCTCCTCTCTCTCTCTCTCCTCCTCTCCTCTCTCTCTCTCTCTCTTCCTCTCCTTCTCTCTCTTCTCTCTCTCTCTCTCTGTCTCTCACTCTATCTCTCTCTCTCTCTGCTGATTAGAGTGGTGTTACTGTAACCATTCTGTCACCATGACAACCAGGACTCAGCCAGGGCTGATGATGTGTCTGCTCTATAATAATATAAAATAGTTCTAATTGACTCTCTTCCTCAGGTCCTTGGACTCTCACTGTTCTCTTTTCTGTGGCTGTGAGACATAGCCAGTGTCTCAAATGTCACCCTATAGTGGACTACTTTTGACTAATGCCCATAGGGAATAGGGTCCCATCTCTTCCACCTCCACCTCCTCCTCTTCCACCTCTTCTTCCTCCTCCTCCTCCTCCACCTCCTCTTCCCTCTTCCTCCTCCACCTCTTCCTCCACCTCTTCTTCCCACCTCTTCTCCTCCTCCTCTTCCTCCTCCTCCTCCTCCTCTTCCCCATCCTCCTCCTCCTCCTCCTTTTCCCCTCCTCCTCTTCCACCTCTTCCTCCTCCTCCTCCTCCTCCACCTCCTCTTCCTCCACATCTTCTTCCACCTTCCTCCTCCTCCTCCTCTTCCTCCTCCTCTCCTCCTCCTCCTCTTCCCCCTCCCCCTCCTCCTCCTCCTCCTCTTCCCCCTCCTCCTCTTCCCCCTCCTCCTCCTTTTCCTCCTCCTCTTCTTCCCCCTCCTCTTCCTCTTCCTCCTCCTCCCTTCTGCTTTAACTCTGGTGGGAAGTGAGCTGATAACCTGTATCTGTATGTGTCTACAATGAACCAGTAAAGTCATGTTGTTCTTCCCCTCTGCAGGGTTCTCTGTGTCAGTACCTGAGTCTGCAGACAGGAGACTGGGTCAGCTGCTGTCCGCCTCACACACTCTGTCACACGGGGTCTGGCCTACCTGCACACCGAGCTGCTGAGAGGAGGTAGGAGTGTCACCTTCACACACACTCACTGTGCTCCCTCACCGTCACACCCTTCATTCCATTCACATGTTCAGACAGCTCCAGTGAAACACTGTCTCCCATCGTCAAACCTTCAGAATGTGATAAATCACTGAGGAGGATTTTTACTGCCTTCTCGTGTGTGTGTGTGTGTGTGTGTGTGTGTGTGTGTGTGTGTGTGTGTGTGTGTGTGTGTGTGTGTGTGTGTAAAGATGAATGTGTTTTCAGGATACAGGCAGTTCCAAAAACCAATTGTTGAGAGTTGTATGGTTTGTTTAACTTTGCAGTCATTGTTTTTTGTTTGACATACATTTGAAAGTGAAATATCGGAGTCTCCACATCACCCTGTTAACATGCAATTGCCCATACATGTTTCATTGTCTGCTTACAGACATGCATCACATGTTTAGGGAAATGGTTAGTTAGTTTCGACAGCTCACTATCACTTCCACACTCCGTTTCCCCCAGGGGGCAGCAGCAACCTTGTCCATGTGCTGAGCCTGGTTGATAAGCACATCAGGTGTTACCAATTAGGGATTGTCAGTCAGGGTCCCAGTTTGAGAGCTGTGAGGCTGCTGGTTGGTTTGGTGACCATCAGGGCTTTCCTTTTGATTTAGAATCTTTAGTTTAGTCTAGTGGTCCTTTAGGGGCATGCCTGTTTCTAGTGGTCCTTTTAGGCATGCCTGTTTCTAGTGGTCCCTCTTCCTTTAGTGGTCCCTTAGGGGCATGCCTGTTTCTTTCTAGTGGTCCTTTAAGGGGCATGCCTGTTTCTAGTGGTCCTTTAGGGGCATGCCTGTTTCTAGTGGTCCTTTAGGGGCATGCCTGTTTCTAGTGTCCTTTCCTTTAGGCATGCCTGTTTCTAGTGGTCCTTTAGGCATGTCCTGTTTTCTAGTGGTCCTTTAGGGGCATGCCTGTTTCTAGTGGTCCTTTGAGGGGCATGCCTGTTTCTAGTAGGGGGGGTCCTTTAGGGGCATGCCTGTTTGTTCTAGTGTCCCTTTAGGGGCATGCCTGTTTCTAGTGGTCCTTTAGGCATGCATCTGTTTCTAGTGGTCCTTTAGGCATGCCTGTTTCTAGTGGTCCTTTAGGGGCATGCCTGTTTCTAGTGGTCCTTTAGGCATGCCTGTTTTTTCTAGTGGATCCTTTCTAGGGGCATGCCTGCATTTTTTTAGTGGTCCTTTAGGGGGCATGCCTGTTTTCTAGTGGTCCTTTAGGGCATGCCTGTTTTCTAGTGGTCCTTTAGGGGCATGCCTGTTTTCTAGTGGTCCTTTAGGGGCATGCCTGTTTTTCTAGTGGTCCTTTTAGGCATGCCTGTTTCTATTGGTCTTTAGGCATGCCTGTTTTTCTAGTGGTCCTTTAGGGGCATGCCTGTTTCTAGTGGTCCTTTAGGCATGCCTGTTTCTAGTGGTCCTTTAGGCATGCCTGTTTCTAGTGGTCCTTTAGGGGCATGCCTGTTTCTAGTGGTCCTTTAGGGGCATGCCTGTTTCTAGTGGTCCTTTAGGCATGCCTGTTTCTAGTGGTCCTTTAGGGGCATGCCTGTTTCTAGTGGTCCTTTAGGCATGCCTGTTTCTAGTAGTCCTTTAGGGGCATGCCTGTTTCTAGTGGTCCTTTAGGGGGGCATGCCTGTTGTTTCTAGTGGTCCTTTAGGGGCATGCCTGTTTCTAGTGGTCCTTTAGGGGGCATGCCTGTTTCTAGTGGTCCTTTAGGGCATGCCTGTTTCTAGTGGTCCTTTTAGGGGCATGCCTGTTTCTATTGGTCCTTTAGGCATGCCTGTTTCTAGTGGTCCTTTAGGGCATGCCTGTGTTTCTAGTGGTCCTTTAGGGGCATGCCTGTTTCTAGTGGTCCTTTTAGGCATGCCTGTTTCTAGTGGTCCTTTAGGCCATGCCTGTTTCTAGTGGTCCTTTAGGGGCATGCCCTGTTTCTAGTGGTCCTTTAGGGGCATGCCTGTTTTTCTAGTGGTCCTTTAGGGGGCATGCCTGTTTCTAGTGGTCCTTTAGGCATGCCTGTTTCTAGTGGTCCTTTAGGGGCATGCCTGTTTCTTGTGGTCCTTTTTTAATCTATTTGTTTCGGTAACCATCTGAACATTATAATCCGCTTGGGCTCACCGACCGACAGAGCTGGCCATGGACCTAAGGTAAGGTTGCTGTCTCCCTGGACCCAAGGTAAGGTTGCCGTCTCCCTGGACCCAAGGTAAGGTTGCTGTCTCCCTGGACCCAAGGTAAGGTTGCCGTCTCCCTGGACCAAGGTAAGGTTGCTGTCTCCCTGGACTAAGGTAAGGTTGCTGTCTCCCTGGACCAAGGTAAGGTTTGCTGTCTCCCTGGACCAAGGTAAGGTTTGCTGTCTCCCTGGAGCGCAAGGTAAGGTTGCTGTCTCCCTGGACCAAGGTAAGGTTGCCGTCTCCCTGGACCTAAGGTAAGGTTGCCGTCTCCCTGGACCAAGGTAAGGGTTGCCGTCTCCCTGGACCAAGGTAAGGTTGCTGTCTCCCTGGACCAAGGTAAGGTTGCCGTCTCCCTGGAACCTAAGGTAAGGTTGCCGTCTCCCTGGACCTAAGGTAAGGTTGCCGTCTCCCTGGACCCAAGGTAAGGTTGCCGTCTCCCTGGACCCAAGGTAAGGTGTTGCCGTCTCCCTGGACCCAAGGTAAGGTTGCCGTCTCCCTGGACCCAAGGTAAGGTTGCCGTCTCCCCCTGGACCTAAGGTAAGGTTGCCGTCTCCCTGGACCCAAGGTAAGGTTGCTGTCTCCCTGGACCAAGGTAAGGTTGCTGTCTCCCTGGACCAAGGTAAGGTTGCCGTCTCCCTGGACCAAGGTAAGGTTGCCGTCTCCCTGGACCAAGGTAAGGTTGCCGTCTCCCCCTGGACCAAGGTAAGGTTGCTGTCTCCCTGGACCAAGGTAAGGTTGCCGTCTCCCTGGACCCAAGGTAAGGTGCCGTCTCCCTGGGAACATGTGCATCCAACACGGTCCTCAAACGCTGATTTCTCACATAAATACATACATTCATTCAGGTTACAGACCATGTAACTAGTCCTAGGACCCTAGACAAAGCCAGTGCAACTGTTTCCGTAGGCTAAGCTGTTGGTTTCGTAACACATGCTATTCATTAATGTATCACATGTTTACTTGTGTTATTAGTTAATGTAGCACATATTTCCTTGTGCTTCTTAAATGTTTTAAATTAAGATATAAATATAATTTTAATGACCAATAAAGGTTTCTGTCTGTCAGCGTCCCCAATGGCCCCTATTCCCTACATAGTGCACTAACTTTAGACCAGTTTTCCCTATGGCTCTATGTAGGGATTAGGGTGCCATCTGGGACACTGACAATGGCTTCCTCTGGCCCCTTACCTCTGGCTGTACCTAGCCTGGTTGGTTGTGGTCCCTGGGTTGGCTGTGTGTTTGTGAGCCCAGCCACGTGGAGGCAGGAGACAGGACGCCACTCAGCTGCCAGACGGGCGGAAGCATGTCACCACACACAATTCCACAATCTCCTCACACACACACACACACACACACACACTCCTCGTCACATGCACGGTATCCACACACACACACTCCTCCTTTCGGGGTGAAGCAGCTAATGTGCACATCTGGGTCAGACTGTCACACGACGGCTGGTTCACTCACATACAGTATGAATGGTGCTCTATGGGGCAGTCTGTCTATACAGTATGAATGGTGCTCTCTGGGGCAGTCTGTCCTGTATACAGTATGAATGGTGCTCTCTGGGGCAGTCTGTCTATACAGTATGAATGGTGCTCTCTGGGGCAGACTGTCTGAATACAGTATGAATGGTGCTCTCTGGGGCAGACTGTCTGTATACAGTATGAATGGCTCTATGGTGCAGACTGTCTGTATACAGTATGAAATGGTGCTCCTCTGGGGCAGTCCTGTCTATACAGTATGAATGGTGCTCTCTGGCAGTCCCTGTCTATACAGTATGAAGGTTGCTCTATGGGGTAGTCTGTCTATACAGTAATGAATGGTGGCTCTCTGGGGCAGACTGTCTGAATACAGTATGAATGGTGCTCTCTGGGGCAGACTGTCTGTATACAGTATGAATGGTGCTCTATGGGGCAGACTGTCTGTTATACAGTATGAATGGTGCTCTCTGGGGCAGACTGTCTGTATACAGTATGAATGGTGCTCTCGTGGGGCAGTCTGTCTATACAGTATGAATGGGTGCTCTCTGGGGGCAGTCCCTGTCTGTATACAGTATGAATGGTGCGTCTCTGTAGGGCAGTCTGTCTATACAGTATGAATGGGTGCTCTATGGGCAGTCTTGGTCTATACAGTAAGAATGGTGCTCTCTCTGGGGCAGACTGTCTATAACAGTATGAAAAATGGTGCTCTATGGGGCAACTGTCTTATACCAGTATGAATGGGTGCTCTATGGGGTTAGTCTGTCTATACAGTATTGAATGGTGCTCTCTGGGTCAGTCTGTCTGTCTATACCACTATGAATGGTGCTCTCTGGGGCAGTCTGTCTATACAGTATGAAATGGTGCTCTATGGGTATTCTGTCCTATACAGTATGATTGGTGCTCTCTCTGGGGCAGTCTGTCTATACAGTGTGACTGGTGCTCTATGGGGCAGTCTGTCTATACAGTATGAATGGTGCTCTATGGGGCAGACCTGTCTATACAGTATGAATGGTGCTCTATGGGGCAGTCTGTCTATACAGTGTGAATGGTGCTCTATGGGGCAGACTGTCTATACAGTATGAATGGTGCTCTATGGGCAGTCTGTCCTATACAGTATGAATGGTGCTCTCTGGGGCAGTCTCTATACAGTGTGAATGGTGCTCTATGGGGTAGTCCTGTCTATACAGTATCGAATGTGTGCTATGAATTTGGTTTGGGCTAGACTGTCTATACAGTATACGTTGAATGGTGCTCTATGGGGTAGTCTGTCTATACATGTGATGGTGCTCTATGGGGCCAGTCTGTCTGGTACGTATGAATGGTGCTCTCTGGGGGCAGTCTGTCTATATACAGTATGAATGTGTGCTCTATGGGGTAGTCTGTCTATACATGTGAATGTGGCTCTATGGGCAGTCTGTCTATACAGTATGAATGGTGCTCTCTGGGGCAGTCTGTCTATACAGTATGAATGGTGCTCTCTGGGGCATACTGTCCTATACAGTGTGAATGGTGTGCTCTATGGGGCAGTCTGTCTATACATGTATGAATGGTGCTCTCTCTGGGTAGTCTGTCTATACAGTGGTGAAATGGTGCTTATGGGGGGTCAGTCTGTCTATACAGTAATGATGGTGCTCTATGGGGTAGTCTGTCTATACAGTGTGAATGGTGCTCTCTGGGGCAGTTCTGTCTTATACAGTATGAATGGTGCTCTATGGTGTAGTCTGTCCTATAACGGTATGAATGGTGCTCTATGATGGGCAGTGTTCTGTCACAATACAGTATGAATGGTGCTCTATGGGGCATTCTCTATGTTCTATACAGTATGAATGGTGCTCACAAATGGGGCAGTCTGTGTAGTGTGTGAATGGGTGCTCTCTGGGGCAGTCTGTCTATACAGTATTGAATGGTGCTCTCTGGGGCAGACTGTCTATACAGTAATGAATAATGGTGCTCAATGGGGCAGTCTGTGTAGTGTGTGAATGGTGCTCTATGGGCAGTCTGTCCACACAGACGGCTGGTTCACTCACATACAGTATGAATGGTGCTCTATGGGGCAGACTGTCCACACAGACGGCTGGTTCTCACTCACAATACAGTATGAATGGTGCTCTAATGGGCAGTCTCTATGTCTATCACAGTATGAATGGTGCTCAATGGGGCAGTCTGTGTAGTGTGTGAATGGTGCTCTATGGGGCAGCATGAGCTGATATTAGGAGCACAACTCTTTAAGGGGCTCCATGCAAGAATCTCACCTTGTGGAGTTACAATGATCATGAGAACGGTGATGAATCCGCCCAGAACTACAACGGAGTATCTTATCAATGATCTCAAGGCAGCTGGGACGCGATAGTCACACAAGAAAACATTGGTACCTCACTACGCCTTGAACGGAACTGAAATCCTGCAGGCACCACAACATCGCAAGGTCCCCCTGCTCACGAACGCCCAACTACAGGCCTGTCTGAAGTTTGCCAATGAAACACTGAATGATTCAGAGGAAGAAACTGGGTGAAAGTGTTTGTGGTCAGATGAGACCAAAATCGAGCCTCTTTGGCATCAACTCAACTCGGCAGCCGTGTTTGGAGGAGGAGGAATGCTGCCTATGACCCCCAGAACAACACAAATCCCCACCGGGTCAAACATGAGAGTGGAAACATTAGGCGTTGGGGTGTTTTTCTGCTAAGGGGATAGGAACCACTTCACTGCAATCAAAGGGACGATGGCCGGGTGCCCATGTACCGTCAAAATCTTGGGTGCGAACCTTCCTCCCTCAGCCAGGCAAATTGGGGTCGTGGATGGGTATTCCCGCATGACAATTGACTCCAAAACCCAAACACGCCAAGGCACACAGGATGGCTCAAGAAGAATCACATTAGGTCCTGGAGTGGCCTAGCCAGTCTCCAGACCTTATCCGCATAGTAAAATCTGATGGAGGGAGCTGAAGGTTCGAGTTGTCCAAACGTCATCCCTCGACACCTAATTGACTTTGGAGAAGATCTGCAAAAGAGGAGTGGGACAAAATCCCTCCTGAGAGTGTGTGGGCAAACCTGGTGGCCAACTACAAAAACGTCCCTGACCTCCTGTGATTGCCAACAAGAGTGGGTTTTGCCACCAGTACTAAATCATGTTTTTGCATAGTGGTCAAATACTTATTTTCCCTCATTAAAATGCAAATCAATTTATAACATTTTTTGACATGCGTTTTTTCTGGATGTTTTTTTGTTGTTATTCTGTCCCCTCTCACTGTTCAAATAAACCTTCCATTAAAATTATATACTGAATAATTTCTTTGTCAGTGGGCCAACGTACAAAATCAGGCAGGGGATCAAATCTTTTTCCCCTCACTGTACACACTGCGCCATTAATTCCGTAATTCCACTAAAATGATGCAACATATATTTCCATCAACTGGTATTTCCATCATGGAATAGGTAAAAGCATTATTTCCCCAATTTGGATATTTTTTATTCTCCTGGATAATTGGCCGGTGCCAATTTTAATTTATGGGGCTTTTCTATTCACTTAATGGCCAAAAGCCAGCTGTTACCTCGGCTAACGGAAACCCTAGATTTCAACAATAATACTAACGTGTTATTAAGCAAATGAGCTTTAAGGCTATCATGGTGACATGCAGAGACTAATGGGCCTTTTCTTTTCTCTTCTGGTCTCTCCTCTGTCCTCCTCTTTCCTCTCCTCACATCTCTCTCTCTCTCGTCACTCTCGCGCTCTCTCTCTCAGTCATTCATCTCTCGTCTCTCTCTCGTCTCTCTCTCTCTGTCTCTACTCTTGTCTCTCTCTCTCCTCTCTCCTCCTCTCTCTCTCTCTCTTCTCATCTTTGTCTCTCTCTCTCTCTCTCCCTCCGTCTCTCTCTCTCTCTTTTGTCTCTGTCTCCTCTCTCTCTCTCGTCTCGTCTCTCTCTCTCTCTCTCTCATCATCTCTCTCCTCATCTCTCTCTCTCTCGTCTCTCTCTCTTCTCTGTCTCTTTGTCTCTCTCTCCCTTCGCTCTCTCTCGTCTCTCTCTCTCTCTGTCTATCTTCTGTCTCGGGTTCTCCTCTCTCTGTCTCTCTCTGTACTCTCTCTCTCTCTTTGCCGCTTTGTGTCGCCTCCTCCTCACTGTCTCCTCTGTCTCTCTCTCTCTCTCTGTGTCTCTCTCATCTCTGTCTCTCTCTCTCTCTCTGTCTCGTCTCTCTGCGTCCTTCTCTCTCTCTGGTTTCCCCCCTCTCTCTCTCTCGCGTGTCTTTCTCTCTCTCTCTGTCTGTCTCTCTCATCGTCGATCTCTCATCTCTGTCTCTCTCCTCGCTCTCGTCTCCTCTTTGTCTTCTCACGTCTCTTTGCTCTCTCTCATCTCCTCTCTGGTCTCGCTCACTCTATCTCTCTCTCTCCCATCCTCCATCCTCTCTCCCTCTTCTTGTCCAGACATCTACACGCCAGCCATATCTCACAGAGACATGAACAGCAGGAACGTTTCTAAGTGAAGAACGAGGGACGTGTGTGATCAGTGACCCTTGGTCTGGTCCTCTCCATGAAGCTGAACATGGAACCGCCTGGTCAGGCCTGGAGAGGAGGAGGACCGCTGGCATCAGTGGAGGTTAGTTGGTCCACTAATCCACTGCCGGCCTCGTCACTGGTTTCTAAACTCTAATAACCGCTCCCTCAGTCTGCTTAGCCAACACTTGATAGCTAATAATGTGAGTACTCTGCCTCAGCTCTTAAGATGGCAGACTTTAAACCCTATTAGTGGGTTACTTACTTCCCTATACTCATGGTTCTGTCTCTCTCCAGGTGGGAACAATCCTCTACATGGCCCCAGAGGGTTCTGGAGGGGGCGGTGAACCTGAGGGACTGTGAGTCGGCTCTGAAAGCAGGTGGACATGTACGCCCTGGGCACTCGTCTACTGGGAAAAAGGGGAAAAAAAACTTTCATGAGGTGTAACTGAACCTCTTTCCCAGGTAATAACCCCATAATCCGCTGACCCCTTAACCCTGGGCCTCGTCTACTGGGAGAACCTTCATGAGGTGTACTGACCTCTTTTCCCAGGTAATAACCCCTAATCCCTGACCCCTAACCCGGGGCCTTGTCTAACTGGGAGACCTTCATGAGGTGTACTGACCTCTTTCCAGGTAAGTAACCCCTAATATCCCTGGACCCCTAACCGCCTGGTCCTTGTCCTACTGGGAGACCTTCATGAGGTGTACTGACCTCTTTCCCAGGGTAATAACCCCTAATTCCCTGACCCCTAACGAAACGTTGAACTCCCATATACTGCGGGAGCAGTCAACAGTGTAACACAGTGTCTTATGATGATGTATCTTCCAGGAAGAGGAGGTGTGGTGATGATATAGTGGTCCTCACAGGCGAGGAGGTGGTTGATGATATAGTGTCCTCCAGTTGAGGAGGTGATGATGATATATTGTCCTCCAGGAGTAGGAAGGTTGGTTTGATATATATTGTCCTCCAGGAGAGGAGGTGGTGATGATATAGTGTCCTCCAGTAGACGGCGGTTGCGTGATGATATAAGGGTCCTCCAGGAGAGGAGGAAGTGGTGAATGATATAGTGTCCTCCAGGAGGAGGAAGGTGGTTGATGATATCGAGGGTCCTCCAGGAGATGAGGTGGTGATGATATATTGTCCTCTCCATGAGAGGAGGTTGGATGATGATATAGTGTCGCTCCAGGCGAGGAGGTGTGTTTACGATATAGGTGTCCTCCAGGTGAGGAGGTGGGTGATGATATAGTGTCCCTCCAGGAGATATGGTGGTGATGATATATTGTCCTCCAGGAGAGGAGGTGGTGATGAATTATTATGTTCCTCCCATGAGGTGGTGAGGATATAGTGGCCCTCCAGGGAGAGTAATGTGTGGTGATGATATAGGTGTCCTCCAGGAGAGATGGGTGGTGATTATGATATTGTCCTCCCAGGAGAGAAGGTGTGCTGATAGTATTGTCCTCCAGAGAGCGCTGTTTTGATGATATCGTGTCCTCACAGGAGAGAGAGGTGTGATAGATTATAGTGGTCCTCCAGGAGAGGAGGTGGTGATGAATATAGTGTCCTCTCAGGGAGGAGGGGTGGTGATGATATATGGTTCCTCCAGGAGATGAGGTGGTGGATGATATAGTGTCCTGCCAGGAGAGAGGTTGGTGATAATCTGTTAGTGTCCCTCCAGGTGAGTAGGTGGTGATGATATAGTGGTCCTCCAGGAGAGGATGTGGTGATGATTATAGGGTCCTCCCGGAGAGGAGGTGGTGATGCTTATGGTCCTCCAGAGAGGAAGGTGGTGATGATATAGTGTCCCTCCAGGTGAGGAGGTGGATGAATGATATAGTGTCCTCCAGGAGAGGAGGTGGTGATGATATAGGTTCCTCCAGGAGAGGAGGTGGTGATGATATAGTGTCCCATCCAGGAGAGGTGATGGGTGATTATATAGGTGGTTCCCTCCAGGAGAGGAGGGTGGTGATGATTATAGGTCCTCGCAGGAGAGGAGGTTGGTGATGATATAGTGTCCTCCAGGAGAGGAGGTGGTGGATGATATAGTGGTCCATCCAGAGAGGAGGTGGTGATGATATAGTGTCCCTCGCAGGAGAGGAGGTTGTGATGATATAGTGTCCTCGCATGAGAAGGAGCTGGGTGGATGATGATTATAGGGTCCTCCAGAGAGAGGAGGTGGGGGATGATGATTGATGATATTTGTGTCCTCCAGGAGAGGAGGTGGTGATGATAAAAAAAATAGGGTCCTCAGGAGAGGAGGTGTGATGATGATGATATTGGTGTCCTCCAGAGAGATGGTACCTGACTACCAGATGGCGTTCCCAAGGCGGAGTCAGGGAACCACCCCTCCTTTGAAGGACATGCAGGGTCCCTGGTCTCCAAGAGAGAAGAGAGACCCAAGTTTTCCCCGAGGCCTGGACCGAGAACAGTCTGGTGAGGAGAGAAATAAACTTACTACACTATTTTAGAGGGTCACACTGAAGTTGTTTGTTTACAAATGACATTGGCACCGTGGGTTCTGTTCCGCATTCCTGAAAATAACCCTTTCATGTTTGACATTTGCAAGATGCATATTCCTACACTCTACAGGACATTAGGCAATACATTCAGGCTTAGAAAAAAACACAAAAGTTCCATATGTGACCGACCGCCTTTGATTCGGTCCTTATGTAGCAACCTTGGGAAATTGTGTTTTTTAACATTGGACTTAAAGGCCAGAGGAGCACCAGAGCTACAAAATGCTACATCATACACTGCATGTAAGGAACAATGTTGGGAAAGTAAATTCTGCTGTAATCTCACTTTTGAGAAAAATGGCCTTTGATTGTTTTTGGTACCATACTGAAGAGCTCCTTCTTTGTCTACAACCCCATTCAGCATCTTTCACGCCCTCGTTAAGCTTAAGACCCCACCCATCTCACTTCGCTCTCGGAGTGTTCAGAGCGCACACTGGGACGCTCTGGCCGATGAGTAGGGTTGATCCGAGCGCTCTGACCTCACACAACCGGGCAGTCAAAGCAGCCCAAGCTAACTGGCTAACGTTTGGCTCGCTCACCCCCCTCCCGCTAGCTACTTCCAGACACAAAATTGGGGATTATGGTTCATTTGTTTACACCATCTGGCATAAGCATGTTTCTCTCATTAAACTAGCATTAAATGAGAGAACACCCCCACTGACCATTTTTACTCACCCTAGCAGAGCTTGGTTAGAGCCTGTTTTCATTCATTTTATCCGAGCGTTGGTGACCTAACTAGCCAGCTCAAAATTGCCTCTGAGATACGAATGATAACATCATACACGTAACTTAGCCTAGCGAACCATCCGCTAACGTTATCTAGCGTTACTAAACAATGAACAATAATCCCAACTCATGACGTTACTACTAAACCTTGTAGGGAATCTGCATGTAGCTCACCACTCAGGTTCAAATGTTAGACAAGCAAATGGCTCTGAGATATGATAATAAGATCATACACGTACCGTTAGCTAGCGAGCCAGCCAGCTAACGTTAGCTAGCTAGCTAACAGTACACTTTTAAAACTTGAAATGAAACCACGTTCTGTCAAAATTAGAAACGTGTAGAGTCTATGAAAATGTAGCTAGCTAGACTAATCTGAAGCCCATATACATCATGCATGGATGTGGCCGGCGTCTCCCTGTCAACGGATTGCCATGGTTGCCCTTAAGTTTGAAAATGTAATCCCGGAGACATGTTTCTTCTTCATCTCTCTTTAGCAGTCATAACTCTAATTCCACTGATTTCAAAAACTCCTGTCCCTCCAGAAAGTGAGAAACAACACTTATGCAATCTCAAATACATAAATCATTTTTTTTTTAAAAGCCGCGTTAGACAGGATTACTATCACATGACTGACCATCTCAAATAGATAGGAAAATGTGCTATTGGCAGAAATGGCAGAGCAATCCGAACTCCTCTCTCGGCATGTCCAGCCAACTCATTGTTTCAAGCCAATCATGGCTAGTGGGAAGGTTGGCTGTCTTTTTTCTGTGGCTTAACCAACTAGGCTCGTAATGTGAACAAGTGTATTCGTATTTACAGATGGCATACAAGTTTGTTTATTAAGGCAACAGTGAAGTTTCACGATGGTTCCAGAAGCATCATTCCTGCAAAATAACGGTCATTTTGATACCAAAAAATACGTTTACGTTCATGATTGCTCTCCTGTGAAGTAGTGACCGTGGACATACGCATATTATCTGAAACTAGTCACATATTGCTCTCACTGGCCGTCTGGTTGTCTGAATAGAATGTATAATAGAATGTAGAATAGAATGTAGAATAGAATTAGTATAGAATAGAATGCATTTTCTTTTAGCTAGTGCTAACAACTAATTGACTGGACAGTCTGTTCAGTTACTTATGAACCCAACGCGTTTGTTTTCTCTAGAGAGAAATCAAAGTCATTCACGAAAGAAATTAAGTCAAGACAACTACAGTATATGGGATGCTGGCTGAAGGGAGTTTGTAGTTTGTCATTAAGCCAAATTCAGGGAGCCTATTTCAGCGCCGAATACGTGGTAATGAACTAACTACAATGACAGCATCCATTATGCTTGTTATTTTTCCTGGCTCGGACAGAGACGGATACACTTTTACGCCTGCCCCCCCTTTTTTAACGGTTTTTTTTTTTTTAGGATTAGATTACACCACGACCGCATGAGAGATGAATGTTACAACAATTCCATAGGGACAGAGTACAGTTCGTGAAAGTCTGGCTGATCTCTACTTTGAAGAACGAAGTAAAATGATTGTTCAGACAGCTCTGCAAGCATGCTTAGGCAGGCTAGCTAAAATAAGGATGACTAAAGACCAAACATTATTGGAAGCACATAAACGTCATGATGGGCTCCCTGACTGACTGCTACTGCATGAGCAGAGATGAGATGATGACTTTAAAGGATGAAAAGTCATTTAAAAAACTAAGTAATATACACAACATAGTCCATTGCCTATTTTTTTCTACCCAATGTGGACCTGATCATCAGACAATGGAAATATTTTCAATGTTTTGGCAATTCAATGTTCAAAGTTCTTGGCTTTAGAATTCCATTAAAAAGCACTAAGTCATTTTTAATGTCAATATTTCATAATGTATTTATATTTAAAAAAAGAATCTTTCAATACTGCACGTAGAGACATTATAATGGTATCAATGGAGGTCATGTTACCCGGGGTAACTAGAAAAACACGCTAGTACAACACAAACTTTATTAATCCCTGAAGGTCAATTCCGTTGCCGTCTGAACGGGGGTGCTTCAGACAGGAACCACACAGAGACCGTTTTAGACAAAAGCCCCAAATCAGTTTTTCCAAAATTGCATGGTGCAATTTTAAGAAACTAAGAGTTCCATTGTAGCAACAGTTGTTATTAATGTCAGGGTTAAACTCTCTCTAGAATAGTCCCTAGTTCTTCCTTAGATGGCCCGGTTAGCCAGGGGGATGGACCTCTGGGCACAAAACGAGGCCCTGCTCACTGTTTGGTAGGGCAGTTGACCGCCAAGGCGGCGTCCCAACGGGGACAAGGGAGAGTTGGGAACCGTGGGTTTGAAGGACATATGTGTGCTGTCCCCCCAGGGATGTCCATGGGCCTATCTCCTGGGCCCTGCTGCTCAGAGGACTCCCCGAATGGGGCTAGAGCAGGTCTCACAGTCAGTTTGTTCACAACTGGCCTTGGAGGCGCCTTTCTGTTCTTGACAGAGAGTGCTGTGAACCATCATACGAAAGGGAGAAACACACAGAACGCTTTGTGGACACTGAATGAGTTCAGTTTTCCTGAGAAAGTAGTGGCTTTTTTTGATGATGGCGTCTGTGTTTTTGCTCAAACACTACAGGTTGTTATCAAAGATGGTACCAAGTATATTTATGCCTTGTCCACTGTGTCCCCCTCCTCACCGCATTGATGATCCCAACCATTTTCTTCTTCTTGAAGACATTTAACTCTATCCCTTTAATTCTAATGATACTGCCCCCACCCAGGCGGCCTCTGTAACTTGCTCCTCCCCCCATGCGGGGCCCTCTGTAACCTCGCTCCCCCCCAGGCGGCCCTCTGTAACCTACTCCTTCCCCCCAGGCAGGCGGCCTCTGTAACTCCTCCCCCCCCCAGGCGGCCTCTGTAAACCTCCCCCCCCCCCAGTCGGCCTCTGTAAACCCCCCCCCCCCCCCCTCCCTGACACCCCCCACCCCCTCCCCCCCAGGCGGCCTGCTGTAAACACCCTCCCCCCTCCCCCCCAGGCTGCCTCCCCCCCCACCCAGGCGGCCTCTGTAACCCTCCTCCCCCCCAAGGCCGGCCTCTGTAACTCCTCCCCCCCAGGCGGCCCTCTTGTACTCCTCCCCCCCCATGCGGCCTCTGTAACCTCCCCCCCACCAGTCGGTCCTCTGTACACCCCCCCCCCCCCACCCCCCCCCCCCCCCCCCAACCCCCCCCCCGCCCCCCCCCCCGTCCCGCCCCACCCCCCCCCCCCCCTCCCCCCCGGCGGCCCTCTGTAATAACCACCCCCCCCCCCCACTCCCCCCCCCCCCCTCTCCGCCCCAGGCGGCCTCCCCCCCCCCCAGGCTGGCCTCTGTAACCCCCCCCCCCCCCCCCAGGCGGCCTCTGGAACCCCCCACCCCCCCCCCCTGCCCCCCCAGCGGCCTCTGTAACCGCCCCCCCCCCCTCTCCCCCAGGCGGCCTCCCCCCCCCACACCCCAGAGCGGCCTCTGTAACCTCCTCCCCCCCCAGGCTGGCCTCTGTTAAACTCCTCCCCCCAAGGCGCCCATCTGTACCCCCTCCCTCCCCACCCAGGCGGCCTCTGTAGCACCTCCCACCCCCCCCAGGCGGTCCTCTGTAACCTCCTACCCGCCCCACGGCGGCCTCTGTAAACCTCCTCCGCCCCCAGGCTGCCTCTGTAACCTCCCCCCCCCCCCCCCCCCATGGCGCCTCTGTAACCTCACTCCCCGCCCCAGAGCGGCCTCTGTAAACCCTCCCACCCAGGCGGACTCTGTAATACCCTCCTCCCTCCTCCCCTGCCCCAGCCGGCCTCCCCCCCCCCCCCCCCCCCCCAGCGGCCTCTGTGAACTCCCCCCCAGGCGGCCTATGTAACCTCCCCCCCCAGGCGGCCTCTGTAAACCTCCTCCCACTCCCCCCTCCCCAGGCGGCCCCGCTGTAAACCTCCCCCCCAGGCGGCGCTCTTGTAAACTCCTCCCCATGCGGTTCTCTGTAAACCTTCCCCCCCAGGCGCCCTCTGTAACCTCCCCCCCCCCCCCCCAGGCGGCCTCTGTAGCCTCCTCCCCCCCAGAGCGGTCTCTGTAACCTCTCCCCCCCCAGGCGTCCTTCTGTAACCACCTCCCCCCCCAGGCGGCCGTCTGTAACCTCCTCCATCCCCCCCCCTCCCACCTCCCCCCGCGGTGGCGTTCCCTGAAGGAGACGGTGGATGACTGTTGGGACTCAGGATGCTGGAGGCCAGGCTGAGACCGCTCAGTGTGGAGAGAGAGCGCATGGCTGAACTACTGCTTGATCTGTGACCAGACCAAGTCTGGTACAGCCCTACACTGTGTTAATCCCATGACCACCACACTGCCGAACGCAGAGGTGGATAGCTATGCCGAACACTCTAATAAATTCACCAATATGCATGAGAACCCTTCTGTCTATATTCCTGTCTGTCTGGTTCTGGTTAAGCAATAAAGCATGAGAACCCGGGCTGTTTCTTAGGGCCGGAGCGATGCCAATGTCGCGTTTGGTGTTTATTCACGATATTCCCCGGGTTCGAGTGCCTTAATGCTTTTATACAACGTTGCCAACAGATAAAAAAAAGATTGACGACACGTTTTCATTAAAAACATCCACCATACAAAATATTGTGGTCAAAAGCCTGTTCGGTAAGTTCTGAGATTCTGAAGAGCTGCTAAGCCAAATGGGGCTAGTCCTTCATTCTATCCATTCTAATTTGCACGGTTTGCTATGCTAAACAAATCAATTGGCATGTTGCTATGCAGGCTAGCTTCCTCCTCCTCTGCTAGCTAGCCAACTAAAGCTAACACACAATCACATCAGCAGCTGAAAGGACAGCAAACTATGTGAACTTTAGTTTGTTTTATACTTTTGTTTTCTGTTGCCAGTTCTTTGGCTTATATCCATTAATAATGATCCTATTATAAATGAATTGGCCTTGGATCAGAGAAGTCTGTCGGGTCCTGGTCACATTCATATGGCAACGGGACAGTGGAATTGGCCGAGAAAAACTGCAACACATAATTCCATCAGGTTGGAGAGGCAGAGAGCAGTGGGTTAAGATAAACCCCAACTGTTCCAAACCAAAATTCTAGCCTAGTAGCATGAGGACAAACTATTGTTTATGGACAAATACTCCCCAGTGGCGCAGTGGGTCTAAGTAGCCTGTTGCCACTAGAGATCCTGGTTTCGATGTCCGAGGCTCTGTTGCAGCCTCCTGGCCGAGACCGGGAGACCCAATGGGCGGCGCACATGTAGGGGAGGGTTTGGCCGGCAGGGATGTGGGTTCGTTTTCCCACGGGGGGGCAGTTATGTTAGCTTAGTGGTTTAAGAGCGTGTGTGCCAGTAACCGAAAGTGTTGCTGGTTTTCTAATCCCCAAACCGACTAGGTGAAAAATCTGGTCGATTGTACCCTTGAGCAAAAAAAAAACAAAAAAAAACTTAAGGCACTTAACCCTAATGGCTCCTTGTAAAGTCCGCTCTGGATAAGAGCGTCTGCTAAATGAACTACAATGTAAAAATTTTGACACTTGTTTCCAGGGGAGATTACGTTTTATAAATTGCCCTTGCTGTGCTGTGGCCAGTGAATGATACAGTCAAATGGAACTGTTAACAGGCAACAGGCATTTACCTGGGGATTGTGGTGATTAGGTGACTCCCCTGCTATCAAAAAATCCTATCAAAATTGTATTCCGTCACAATGCTTTCCGTAACAACAGTTGTAGACTAACAGTGAAATTATAACGTCAATGCAGAGAGAAAAATTATTATAATAAAAATAACAAAAATAAATACTACACATGAAGTAACGATAACTTGGTTGGCGTTATACCACAGGGTACCACCAGTACTGATTGGATGTGCAGGGGTACCAGGGTATACCTTGGGCTTTATACACAGGGTACCAGTACTGGAGTGGATGTGCAGGGGTACCAGGTATAAACTTGGCGTTATAACACAGGGTACCAGTAACTGGGTGGATGTTGCAGAGGGTACCAGGTAATAAACTTGGGCGTTATACACAGGGTACCAGTAACCGAGTGGAATGTGCAGGGGTAACCAGGTAATAACTTGGCGTTATACACAGGGTACCAGTACTGAGTGGAGTGTGCAGGGGTAACGAGGTAATTGAGGTAGATATGTACATATATGTAGGGAGAAGGCAACAGAATAGATGATAAACACTAGCTGCAGTGTTGAGTACTTAAGAGTTAGTGCCAAAAAGGGTCAATGCTATTTTGGTTTACCTGTACAGTGAGGGAACAAAGTATTTGATCCCTGCTGATTTTGTAACGTTTGCCACACTGTGACAAAGGGGGGACAATGATCAGTCTATAATTTTAATGGTAGGTTTATTTATGACGTGAGAGAGACGAATAACACAACAAAAAAATCCCGAAATTACGCCATTCAGAAGAATGTTTTATAAGATTGATTTGCATTTAAATGAGTGAAATAAGTATTTTGACCCTCTGCAAAACATGACTTAGTACTTGGTGGCAAAACCCGTGTTGGCAATCACAGAGGTCAGACCGCTTCGTGTAGTTGGCCACCAGGTTTGCACACATCTCAAGAGGGATTTTGGTTCCACTCTTCTTTGCAGATCTTCTCCCAAGTCTTATAGGTTTTCGAGGCTGACGTTTGGCAAACTTCTATGGATTAAGGTCTGGAGACTGGCTAGGGCCACTCCAGGATCTCTTAATGTGCTTCTTCTTGAGACACTCCTTTGTTGCCTTGGCCGTGTGTGTTTGCTGTCACTGTCATGCTGGAATACCCATCCACGACCCATTTTCAATGCCCTGGCTGAGGGAAGGACGTTCTCACCCAAGAGGTTTGAACGGTACATAGCCCCGTCCATCGTTCCTTTGATGTGGTGAAGGTTTGTCCTGTCCCCTTAGCAGAAAAACAACCCACAAAGCATAATGTTTCCACCTCCATGTTTTGACGGTGGGTATGGCTGTTTCTTCGGGGTCATAGGCAGCATTCCTCCCTCCTCCTCCAACCACGGCGAGTTGAGTTGATGCCAAAGAGCTCGATTTTGGGTCTCAGCTTACCACAACACTTTCACTCAGTTCTCCTCTGAATCATTCAGATGTTCAGTGGCAAAACTTCAGACGGGCCTGTTATATGTGCTTTCTTGAGCAGGGGGACCTTTGCGGGCGCTGCAAGGATTTTCAGTCCTTCAAGGCGTAGTGTGTTACCAATTGTTTTCTTGGTGACTATGGGTCCCCAGCTGCATTGCGATCATTGACAAGATCCTCCCATGTCGTTTCTGGGTCTGATTCCTCACCGTTCTCAATGAGCATTGCAAATTTCCATGAGGTGAATCTTGCATGGAGCCCAAGGCGAGGGACATTGACAGTTCTTTGTGGTTTCGTACATTTGCGAATAATACGCACCAACTGTTGTTCACCTTCTCACCAAGCTGCTTTGGCGATGGTCTTGTATTGTAGCCATTCCAGCCTTGTGTTAGGTCTACTACTCCTTGTCCCTGAACATCCTTGGAGAAGCTCTTTGGTCCTTGGCCATTGGTGAGAAGTTTGGAATCGATTGATTGATTGCTCCTGTGGACAGGTGTCTTTTATACCAGGTAACAAGCTGAGATTAGAGCAGGTGACTCCCTTTAAGAGTGGGCTCCTAATCTCAGCTCGTTACCTGTATAAAAAGACACCTAGGAGTCAGACAGCTTTCGGATTGAGAGGGGGTCAAATACACACTGCAGCCCTACAGTTGAAGTTCGGAAGTTTACATACACCTTAGCCAAATACATTTAATCTCAGTTTTCAACAATTCCTGACATTTAATACTAAGTAAAAATTCCCTTGTCATAAAGGTCAGTTTAAGGATCACCACTTTATTTTAGAATGGGAAATGTCAGAATAATAGTAGAGTGATTTTATTTCAGCTTTTATTTCTTTTCATCACATTCACCAGTGGGTCAGAAGTTTTACATACACTCAATTAGTGTCAGTGTAGCTGTAGGTTGGGTGTGGTGGTTGAATCAGGCCTACCAACTGCATCGCAAGTGCTAACTGTGCCACTAGATCCCTGGTTTCGAATTCCAGGCTCTGTCGCAGCCAGGCCTGCGACCGGGAGACTCATGGGCTGCCGCGACAATTGGCCCAGCGTCCGTCCAGGGTAGGGGAGGGGAATGGCCGGCAGGGAATGAGCTCAGTTGATAAGAGCATGGCGTTTGCAACGGCCAGGGTTGTGGGTTCGATTCCCACTTGGGGCCAGTCAATAACACAAATCTGTATTCACTAACTGTTAGTCCGCTCTGGATAAGAGCGTCTGCTAAAATGACTTAAAATGTAAATGTTTAGTCCAAAAGACTTAGTAGATGCACAAAACACAAGCACGAATAAATGCCCAGATGCGAGAACTCCGCACGCAAGGCGAAAACAACGGGCGGCACGAAAAACAGGTGCGACAAAACACTCTTCAAACCCTATGGAGAATAGCTCAACCGAGCCAAACAGTAGAAGTCACCGCACGACAGTAAAAACATCACACACAACACTTGACACACACAACTAGAAACTTATAGGACACTAATTACACTAAAACGATAACAGGTGTAAACAACAATCAGACAAAAGCAAACGAACATAGAAAACAGGCAACGGTGGCATCTAGTATTCCGGAGGACGACGAACGCCGAGCCTGCCCCGAGCAAGGAAGAGAGGCAGCCTCGGCCCGAAAAGAACCGGGTTTGGACATTTAGTATGGTAAAGCATTGCCTTTTAAATTGTTTAACTTGGGTCAAACGTTTCGGGTAGCCTTTCCACAAGCTTTCCCACAATAATTTGGTGAATTTTGGCCCATTCACTCCTGACAGAGCTGTTGTAACTGAGTCAGGCTTTTGTAGGCCTCCTTGCTTCGCAACACCTGCATTTTCAGTTCTTGCCCACACATTTTTCTATAGGATTGAGGTCGGGGGCTTTGTGATGGCCAACGTCCAACTACACCTTGACTTTTTGTTGTCCTTAAGACATTTTGCCGAAACTTCGGAAGTATGCTTGGGGGTCATTGGTCCATGTTGGAAGACCCATTTGCGACCAAGCTTTAACTTCCTGACTGTATGTCTTGAGATTGTTGCCTTCACATATATCCACATCATTTTCCTTCCTCACGATTGGCCATCTATTTTGTGGAGGTCCTACAATTATTTTTTCTGAGGTCTTTGCTGATTTCTTTGAATTTTCCCCATGATGTCAAACAAATATGTCACTGATTTTTTTTTTTTGAAGGTAGCCTTTGAAATGCATCCACAGGTACACCTCCAATTTTTTACATTTTTTACATTTTTATCCATTTGAGGCAGACGCTACTTATACAGAGCGACTCTTACAGGAGCACTTAGGGTTCAGGTGCCTTGCTCAAGGGGCACCAATTGAATCAAATGAATGTCAATTAGCCTAATCAGAAGCTTCTAAACCCATGACATAATTTTTCTGGTAATTTTCCAAAGCTGTTTAAAGGCACAGTCAACTTAGTGTATGTAAACTTCTGACCCCCTGGCATTGGTGATTACAGTGAAATTATAAGTGAAATAATCTGTCTGTAAACAATTGTTGGAAAAATTTACTTTGTGTCATGCACAAAGTAGATGTCCATAACCGCTTTTGCCAAAACTATAGTTTGGTTAACAAGAAATGTGATGGAGTGGTTGAAAAACAAGTTTTTAAATGACTATTCCCAACGCTAAGTGTATGTAAACTTTTGACTTCAAACTGTTATCTTACTACTATGGCTGACCCTGTAGAACAACACATTACACTGGACCTATCATAAACTACTATGGCTGACCCTGTATAACAACACATTACACTGTACCTCTCATACTACTATGGCTGACCCTGTAAAACACACACATTACACTGGACCTATCAATACTAATATGGCTGACCCTGGTAGAACAACACATTACACTGGACCTATCATACTAAATTTTGGGTGACCCCGTAAAAAACACATTACAAAATGGACCTATCATACTAAATAGGCTGACCC
>CM072229.1:54928954-54992799 GCA_036851935.1 Coregonus suidteri | reverse complement strand
TATCTCTTTGTACTAGCAAGCTTGGTAGCCTTAGCATTCAGTCCTTATAAAGTAAAATATATCATTGTAATGTATTTTTCTTCTTGGTTTTGAAAGTAAAAAATAGCTTCAGACTAAACATTACTCACTCAGTTCCAGGTTGGATGGTGTTTCAGGTTTCTGTTTGTTTGCCAGAGCATTTGCTGTATAGTTTGGGAATAGTCATCCTTGGTAGTAGAAAGCTTTCCAGGTAATTCCGTCCAAAATAAGGTTGTAGGTTTGGAGCTTTGGTTTGGAGTGAAGGTTATGTTGTGGAGGGTAGCATCCTGTATATGTCCCTGTGGAGGGTAGCATCCTGTATATGTCCCTGTGGAGGGTAGCATCCTGTATATGTCCCTGTGGAGGGTAGCATCCTGTATATGTCCCTGTGGAGGGTAGCATCCTGTATATGTCCCTGTGGAGAGGGTAGCATCCTGTATATGTCCCTGTGGAGGGTAGCATCCTGTATATGTCCCTGCGGAGGGTAGCATCCTGTATATGTCCCTGCGGAGGGTAGCATCATGTATATGTCCCTGTGGAGGGTAGCATCCTGTATATGTCCCTGCGGAGGGTAGCATCCTGTATATGTCCCTGCGGAGGGTAGCATCCTGTATATGTCCCTGCGGAGGGTAGCATCCTGTATATGTCCCTGTGGAGGGTAGCATCCTGTATATGTCCCTGTGGAGGGTATCATCCTGTATATGTCCCTGTGGAGGGTAGCATCCTGTATATGTCCCTGTGGAGGGTATCATCCTGTATATGTCCCTGTGGAGGGTAGCATCCTGTATATGTCCCTGTGGAGGGTAGCATCCTGTATATGTCCCTGTGGAGGGTAGCATCCTGTATATGTCCCTGTGGAGGGTATCATCCTGTATATGTCCCTGTGGAGGGTAGCATCCTGTATATGTCCCTGTGGAGGGTAGCATTCTGTATATGTCCTTGTGGAGGGTAGCATCCTGTATATGTCCCTGTCAAAAAAAACAAGTTTATCTAACTCTAAATCTATATTTTTTGTAAAAAACATGCTGGAAAATGCAGGAGCAATGTCTTTGAGCTCTCTCTCTCTCTCTCTCTCGTCTCTCTCTTCTCTCCTCTCTCTCTCTCTCTCTCTCTCTCTCTCTCTCTCTCTCTCTCTCTCTCTCTCTCTCTCTCTCTCTCTCTCTCTCTCTCTCTCTCTCTCTCTCTCTCTCTCTCTCTGTCTCTCTCTATCTCTCTCTCTCTGCTGATTAGAGTGGTGTTACTGTAACCATTCTGTCACCATGACAACCAGGACTCAGCCAGGGCTGATGATGTGTCTGCTCTATAATAATATAAAATAGTTCTAATTGACTCTCTTCCTCAGGTCCTTGGACTCTCACTGTTCTCTTTTCTGTGGCTGTGAGACATAGCCAGTGTCTCAAATGTCACCCTATAGTGGACTACTTTTGACTAATGCCCATAGGGAATAGGGTCCCATCTCTTCCACCTCCACCTCCTCCTCTTCCACCTCTTCCTCCTCCTCCTCCTCCACCTCCTCTTCCTCTTCCTCCTCCACCTCTTCCTCCACCTCTTCTTCCACCTCTTCCTCCTCCTCCTCTTCCTCCTCCTCCTCCTCCTCTTCCCCATCCTCCTCCTCCTCCTCTTCCAACTCTTCTCTCCCCCTCCTCCTCTTCCACCTCTTCCTCCTCCTCCTCCTCCACCTCCTCTTCCTCCACATCTTCTTCCACCTCTTCCTCCTCCTCCTCCTCCTCTTCCTCCTCCTCCTCCTCCTCTTCCCCCCTCCCCATCCTCCTCCTCCTCCTCTTCCCCCTCCTCCTCTTCCCCCTCCTCCTCCTTTTCCTCCTCCTCTTCTTCCCCCTCCTCTTCCTCTTCCTCCTCCTCCTCTGCTTTAACTCTGGTGGGAAGTGAGCTGATAACCTGTATCTGTATGTGTCTACAATGAACCAGTAAAGTCATGTTGTTCTTCCCCTCTGCAGGGTTCTCTGTGTCAGTACCTGAGTCTGCAGACAGGAGACTGGGTCAGCTGCTGTCGCCTCACACACTCTGTCACACGGGGTCTGGCCTACCTGCACACCGAGCTGCTGAGAGGAGGTAGGAGTCACCTTCACACACACTCACTGTGCTCCCTCACCGTCACAACCCTTCATTCCATTCACATGTTCAGACAGCTCCAGTGAAACACTGTCTCCCATCGTCAAACCTTCAGAATGTGATAAATCACTGAGGAGGATTTTTACTGCCTTCTCGTGTGTGTGTGTGTGTGTGTGTGTGTGTGTTGTGTGTGTTGTGTGTGTGTGTGTGTGTGTGTGTGTGTGTAAAGATGAATGTGTTTTCAGGATACAGGCAGTTCCAAAAACCAATTGTTGAGAGTTGTATGGTTTGTTTAACTTTGCAGTCATTGTTTTTTGTTTGACATACATTTGAAAGTGAAATATCGGAGTCTCCACATCACCCTGTTAACATGCAATTGCCCATACATGTTTCATTGTCTGCTTACAGACATGCATCACATGTTAGGGAAATGGTTAGGTAGTTTCGACAGCTCACTATCACTTCCACACTCCGTTCCCCCAGGGGGCAGCAGCAACCTTGTCCATGTGCTGAGCCTGGTTGATAAGCACATCAGGTGTTACCAATTAGGGATTGTCAGTCAGGGTCCCAGTTTGAGAGCTGTGAGGCTGCTGGTTGGTTTGGTGACCATCAGGGCTTTCCTTTTGATTTAGAATCTTTAGTTTAGTCTAGTGGTCCTTTAGGGGCATGCCTGTTTCTAGTGGTCCTTTAGGCATGCCTGTTTCTAGTGGTCCTTTAGGGGCATGCCTGTTTCTAGTGGTCCTTTAGGGGCATGCCTGTTTCTAGTGGTCCTTTAGGGGCATGCCTGTTTCTAGTGGTCCTTTAGGGGCATGCCTGTTTCTAGTGGTCCTTTAGGGGCATGCCTGTTTCTAGTGGTCCTTTAGGCATGCCTGTTTCTAGTGGTCCTTTAGGCATGCCTGTTTCTAGTGGTCCTTTAGGGGCATGCCTGTTTCTAGTGGTCCTTTAGGGGCATGCCTGTTTCTAGTGGTCCTTTAGGGGCATGCCTAGTGGTCCTTTAGGGGCATGCCTGTTTCTAGTGGTCCTTTAGGGGCATGCCTGTTTCTAGTGGTCCTTTAGGGGCATGCCTGTTTCTAGTGGTCCTTTAGGGGCATGCCTGTTTCTAGTGGTCCTTTAGGGGCATGCCTGTTTCTAGTGGGTCCTTAGGGGCATGCCTGTTCTAGTGGTCCTTAGGCATGCCTGTTTCTAGTGGTCCTTTAGGGCATGCCTGTTTCTAGTGGTCCTTTAGGGGGCATGCCTGTTTCTAGTGGTCCTTTAGGGGCATGCCTGTTTCTAGTGTCCTTAGGGGCATGCCCTGTTTCTAGTGGTCCTTTAGGCATGGCCTGTTTCTAGTGGTCCTTTAGGGGCATGCCTGTTTCTAGTGGTCCTTTAGGCATGCCTGTTTCTAGTGGTCCTTTAGGGGCATGCCTGTTTTTAGTGGTCCTTTAGGGGCATGCCTGTTTCTAGTGGTCCTTTAGGGGCATGCCTGTTTCTAGTGGTCCTTTAGGGGCATGCCTGTTTCTAGTGGTCCTTTAGGGGCATGCCTGTTTCTAGTGGTCCTTTAGGCATTCAGCCTGTTTCTAGGGTCCTTTAGGCATGCCTGTTTCTAGTGGTCCTTTAGGGGCATGCCTGTTTCTAGTGGTCCTTTAGGCATGCCTGTTTCTAGTGGTCCTTTAGGCATGCCTGTTTCTAGTGGTCCTTTAGGGGCATGCCTGTTTCTAGTGGTCCTTTAGGGGCATGCCTGTTTCTAGTGGTCCCGTTAGGCATGCCTGTTTCTAGTGGTCCTTTAGGGGCATGCCTGTTTCTAGTGGTCCTTTAGGCATGCCTGTTTCTAGTAGTCCTTTAGGGGCATGCCTGTTTCTAGTGGTCCTTTAGGGGCATGCCTGTTTCTAGTGGTCCTTTAGGGGCATGCCTGTTTCTAGTGGTCCTTTAGGCATGCCTGTTTCTAGTGGTCCTTTTAGGCATGCCTGTTTCTAGTGGTCCTTTAGGGGCATGCCTGTTTTTCTATTGGTCCTTTAGGCATGCCTGTTTCTAGTGGTCCTTTAGGGGCATGCCTGTTTCTAGTGGTCCTTTAGGGGCATGCCTGTTTCTAGTGGTCCTTTAGGCATGCCTGTTTCTAGTGGTCCTTTAGGCATGCCTGTTTCTACTAGTGGTCCCTTTAGGGGGCATGCCTGTTTCTAGTGGTCCTTTAGGGGCATGCCTGTTTCTAGTGGTCCTTTAGGGGCATGCCTGTTTCTAGTGGTCCTTTAGGGGCATGCCTGTTTCTAGTGGTCCTTTAGGCATGCCTGTTTCTAGTGGTCCTTTAGGGGCATGCCTGTTTCTTGTGGTCCTTTTTTAATCTATTTGTTTCGGTAACCATCTGAACATTATAATCCGCTTGGGCTCACCGACCGACAGAGCTGGCCATGGACCTAAGGTAAGGTTGCTGTCTCCCTGGACCCAAGGTAAGGTTGCCGTCTCCCTGGACCCAAGTAAGGTTGCTGTCTCTCCTGGACCCAAGGTAAGGTTGCCGTCTCCCTGGACCAAGGTAAGGTTGCTGTCTCCCTGGACTAAGGTAAGGTTGCTGTCTCCCTGGACCAAGGTAAGGTTGCTGTCTCCCTGGACCAAGGTAAGGTTGCTGTCTCCCTGGACCAAGGTAAGGTTGCTGTCTCCCTGGACCAAGGTAAGGTTGCCGTCTCCCTGGACCTAAGGTAAGGTTGCCGTCTCCCTGGACCACAAGGTAAGGTTGCCGTCTCCCTGGACCAAGGTAAGGTTGCTGTCTCCCTGGACCAAGGTAAGGTTGCCGTCTCCCTGGACCTAAAGGTAAGGTTGCCGTCTCCCTGGACCTAAGGTAAGGTTGCCGTCTCCCTGGACCCAAGGTAAGGTTGCCGTCTCCCTGGACCCAAGGTAAGGTTGCCGTCTCCCTGGACCCAAGGTAAGGTTGCCGTCTCCCTGGACCCAAGGTAAGGTTGCCGTCTCCCTGGACCTAAGGTAAGGTTGCCGTCTCCCTGGACCCAAGGTAAGGTTGCTGTCTCCCTGGACCAAGGTAAGGTTGCTGTCTCCCTGGACCAAGGTAAGGTTGCCGTCTCCCTGGACCAAGGTAAGGTTGCCGTCTCCCTGGACCAAGGTAAGGTTGCCGTCTCCCTGGACCAAGGTAAGGTTGCTGTCTCCCTGGACCAAGGTAAGGTTGCCGTCTCCCTGGACCCAAGGTAAGGTTGCCGTCTCCCTGGGAACATGTGCATCCAACACGGTCCTCAAACGCTGATTTCTCACATAAATACATACATTCATTCAGGTTACAGACCATGTAACTAGTCCTAGGACCCTAGACAAAGCCAGTGCAACTGTTTCCGTAGGCTAGCTGTTGGTTTCGTAACACATGCTATTCATTAATGTATCACATGTTTACTTGTGTTATTAGTTAATGTAGCACATATTTCCTTGTGCTTCTTAAATGTTTAAATTAAGATATAAATATAATTTTAATGACCAATAAAGGTTTCTGTCTGTCAGCGTCCCCAATGGCACCCTATTCCCTACATAGTGCACTACTTTAGACCAGTTCCCTATGGGCTCTATGTAGGGATTAGGGTGCCATCTGGGACACTGACAATGGCTTCCTCTGGCCCCTTACCTCTGGCTGTACCTAGCCTGGTTGGTTGTGGTCTGGGTTGGCTGTGTGTTGTGAGCCCAGCCACGTGGAGGCAGGAGACAGGACGCCAACTCAGCTGCCAGACGGGCGGAAGCATGTCACACACACATTCCACAATCTCCTCACACACACACACACACACACACACTCCTCGTCACATGCACGTATCCACACACACACACTCCTCCTTTCGGGGTGAAGCAGCTAATGTGCACATCTGGGTCAGACTGTCACACAGACGGCTGGTTCACTCACATATAGTATGAATGGTGCTCTATGGGGCAGTCTGTCTGTATACAGTATGAATGGTGCTCTATGGGGCAGTCTGTCTATACAGTATGAATGGTGCTCTCTGGGGCAGTCTGTCTGTATACAGTATGAATGGTGCTCTCTGGGGCAGTCTGTCTATACAGTATGAATGGTGCTCTCTGGGGCAGACTGTCTGAATACAGTATGAATGGTGCTCTCTGGGGCAGACTGTCTGTATACAGTATGAATGGTGCTCTATGGGGCAGACTGTCTGTATACAGTATGAATGGTGCTCTCTGGGGCAGTCTGTCTATACAGTATGAATGGTGCTCTCTGGGGCAGTCTGTCTATACAGTATGAATGGTGCTCTATGGGGTAGTCTGTCTATACAGTATGAATGGTGCTCTCTGGGGCAGACTGTCTGAATACAGTATGAATGGTGCTCTCTGGGGCAGACTGTCTGTATACAGTATGAATGGTGCTCTATGGGGCAGACTGTCTGTATACAGTATGAATGGTGCTCTCTGGGGCAGACTGTCTGTATACAGTATGAATGGTGCTCTCTGGGGCAGTCTGTCTATACAGTATGAATGGTGCTCTCTGGGGCAGTCTGTCTGTATACAGTATGAATGGTGCTCTCTGGGGCAGTCTGTCTATACAGTATGAATGGTGCTCTATGGGGCAGTCTGTCTATACAGTATGAATGGTGCTCTCTGGGGCAGACTGTCTATACAGTATGAATGGTGCTCTATGGGGCAGACTGTCTATACAGTATGAATGGTGCTCTATGGGGTAGTCTGTCTATACAGTATGAATGGTGCTCTCTGGGTCAGTCTGTCTGTCTATACACTATGAATGGTGCTCTCTGGGGCAGTCTGTCTATACAGTATGAATGGTGCTCTATGGGGTAGTCTGTCTATACAGTATGATTGGTGCTCTCTGGGGCAGTCTGTCTATACAGTGTGAATGGTGCTCTATGGGGCAGTCTGTCTATACAGTATGAATGGTGCTCTATGGGGCAGACTGTCTATACAGTATGAATGGTGCTCTATGGGGCAGTCTGTCTATACAGTGTGAATGGTGCTCTATGGGGCAGACTGTCTATACAGTATGAATGGTGCTCTATGGGGCAGTCTGTCTATACAGTATGAATGGTGCTCTCTGGGGCAGTCTGTCTATACAGTGTGAATGGTGCTCTATGGGGTAGTCTGTCTATACAGTATGAATGGTGCTCTCTGGGGCAGACTGTCTATACAGTATGAATGGTGCTCTATGGGGTAGTCTGTCTATACAGTGTGAATGGTGCTCTATGGGGCAGTCTGTCTGTACAGTATGAATGGTGCTCTCTGGGGCAGTCTGTCTATACAGTATGAATGGTGCTCTATGGGGTAGTCTGTCTATACAGTGTGAATGGTGCTCTATGGGGCAGTCTGTCTATACAGTATGAATGGTGCTCTCTGGGGCAGTCTGTCTATACAGTATGAATGGTGCTCTCTGGGGCAGACTGTCTATACAGTGTGAATGGTGCTCTATGGGGCAGTCTGTCTATACAGTATGAATGGTGCTCTCTGGGGTAGTCTGTCTATACAGTGTGAATGGTGCTTTATGGGGCAGTCTGTCTATACAGTATGAATGGTGCTCTATGGGGTAGTCTGTCTATACAGTGTGAATGGTGCTCTCTGGGGCAGTCTGTCTATACAGTATGAATGGTGCTCTATGGTGTAGTCTGTCTATACGGTATGAATGGTGCTCTATGGGGCAGTGTCTGTCAATACAGTATGAATGGTGCTCTATGGGGCAGTCTCTATGTCTATACAGTATGAATGGTGCTCAATGGGGCAGTCTGTGTAGTGTGTGAATGGTGCTCTCTGGGGCAGTCTGTCTATACAGTATGAATGGTGCTCTCTGGGGCAGACTGTCTATACAGTGTGAATGGTGCTCTATGGGGCAGTCTGTCTATACAGTATGAATGGTGCTCTCTGGGGTAGTCTGTCTATACAGTGTGAATGGTGCTTTATGGGGCAGTCTGTCTATACAGTATGAATGGTGCTCTATGGGGTAGTCTGTCTATACAGTGTGAATGGTGCTCTCTGGGGCAGTCTGTCTATACAGTATGAATGGTGCTCTATGGTGTAGTCTGTCTATACGGTATGAATGGTGCTCTATGGGGCAGTGTCTGTCAATACAGTATGAATGGTGCTCTATGGGGCAGTCTCTATGTCTATACAGTATGAATGGTGCTCAATGGGGCAGTCTGTGTAGTGTGTGAATGGTGCTCTATGGGGCAGTCTGTCACACAGACGGCTGGTTCACTCACATACAGTATGAATGGTGCTCTATGGGGCAGACTGTCACACAGACGGCTGGTTCACTCACATACAGTATGAATGGTGCTCTATGGGGCAGTCTCTATGTCTATACAGTATGAATGGTGCTCAATGGGGCAGTCTGTGTAGTGTGTGAATGGTGCTCTATGGGGCAGCATGAGCTGAGATTAGGAGCACACTCTTAAAGGGGCTCCATGCAAGATCTCACCTTGTGGAGTTACAATGATCATGAGAACGGTGAGGAATCAGCCCAGAACTACACGGGAGGATCTTATCAATGATCTCAAGGCAGCTGGGACCATAGTCACCAAGAAAACAATTGGTAACACACTACGCCTTGAAGGACTGAAATCCTGCAGCACCCGCAAGGTCCCCCTGCTCAAGAAAGCACAAATACAGGCCTGTCTGAAGTTTGCCAATGAACATCTGAATGATTCAGAGGAGAACTGGGTGAAAGTGTTGTGGTCAGATGAGACCAAAATCGAGCTCTTTGGCATCAACTCAACTCGCCGTGTTTGGAGGAGGAGGAATGCTGCCTATGACCCCAAGAACACCATCCCCACCGTCAAACATGGAGGTGGAAACATTATGCTTTGGGGGTGTTTTTCTGCTAAGGGGATAGGACAACTTCACTGCATCAAAGGGACGATGGACGGGGCCATGTACCGTCAAATCTTGGGTGAGAACCTCCTTCCCTCAGCCAGGGCATTGGGTCGTGGATGGGTATTCCAGCATGACAATGACCCAAAACACACGGCCAAGGCAACAAAGGATGGCTCAAGAAGAAGCACATTAAGGTCCTGGAGTGGCCTAGCCAGTCTCCAGACCTTAATCCCATAGAAAATCTGTGGAGGGAGCTGAAGGTTCGAGTTGCCAAACGTCAGCCTCGAAACCTTAATGACTTGGAGAAGATCTGCAAAGAGGAGTGGGACAAAAATCCCTCCTGAGATGTGTGCAAACCTGGTGGCCAACTACAAGAAACGTCTGACCCCTGTGATTGCCAACAAGGGTTTTGCCACCAAGTACTAAATCATGTTTTGCAGAGTGGTCAAATACTTATTTCCCTCATTAAAATGCAAATCAATTTATAACATTTTTGACATGCGTTTTTCTGGATGTTTTTGTTGTTATTCTGTCTCTCACTGTTCAAATAAACCTTCCATTAAAATTATAGACTGATAATTTCTTTGTCAGTGGGCAAACGTACAAAATCAGCAGGGGATCAAATACTTTTTCCCCTCACTGTACACATGCGCCAATTTAATTCCACTAAATTATGCAAATATATTTCCATCAACTGGTATTTCCATCAATGAATAGGCTAAAAAGCATTATTTCCCAATTTGATATTTTTTATTCTCCTGGATAATTGGCCGGTGCCAATTTTATTTATGGGCTTTTCTATTACTTAATGGCCAAAAGCCAGCTGTTACCGGCTAACGGAAACCCTAGTTCAACCATAATACTAACTGTTATTCAGCAATGAGCTTTAAGCGATCATGGTGACATGCAGAGACTAATGGGCCTTTCTTTTCTCTCTGTCTCTCTCTGTCTCCTCTTTCTCTCTCACTCTCTCTCTCTCTCTCACTCTCTCTCTCTCTCTCTCTCTCTCTCTCTCTCTCTCTCTCTCTCTCTCTCTCTCTCTTTGTCTCTCTTTGTCTCTCTCTCTCTCTCTCTCTCTCTCTCTCTCTCTCTCTCTCTCTCTTTGTCTCTCTCTCTCTCTCTCTCTCTCTCTCTCTCTCTCTCTTTGTCTCTCTCTCTCTCTCTCTCTCTCTCTCTCTCTCTCTCTCTCTCTCTCTCTCTCTCTCTCTCTCTCTCTCTCTCTCTCTGTCTCTCTTTGTCTCTGTCTCTTTGTCTCTCTCTCGCTCTCTCTCTCTCTCTCTCTCTCTGTCTCTCTCTGTCTCGGTCTCTCTCTCTGTCTCTCTCTGTCTCTCTCTCCTCTTTGCCTATTTGTCTCTCTCTCACTGTCTCCTCTGTCTCTCTCTCTCTCTGTGTCTCTCTCTCTCTGTCTCTCTCTCTCTCTGTCTCTCTCTCTCGTGTCTTTCTCTCTCTCTGTCTCTCTCTCTCGTGTCTTTCTCTCTCTCTCTGTCTGTCTCTCTCTCTCGCTCTCTCTCTCTGTCTCTCTCTCGCTCTCTCTCCTCTTTGTCTCTCACTCTCTTTGTCTCTCTCTCTCCTCTCTGTCTCGCTCACTCTATCTCTCTCTCTCCCTCCCTCCCATCCTCTCTCCCTCTCTTCCAGACATCTACAAGCCAGCCATATCTCACAGAGACCTGAACAGCAGGAACGTTCTAGTGAAGAACGATGGGACGTGTGTGATCAGTGACTTTGGTCTCTCCATGAAGCTGACAGGGAACCGCCTGGTCAGGCCTGGAGAGGAGGAGAACGCTGCCATCAGTGAGGTGAGTTGGTCCACTCCACTGACGGCCTCGGCACTGGGTCTAAACTCTAAACCGCCCTCAGTCTGCTTAGCCAACACTTGATAGCTAATAATGTGAGTACTGCCTCAGCTCTAAGATGGACAGACTTTAAACCCTATTAGGGGGTTACTACTTCTATAACTCTGGTTCTGTCTCTCTCCAGGTGGGAACAATCCGCTACATGGCCCCAGAGGTTCTGGAGGGGGCGGTGAACCTGAGGGACTGTGAGTCGGCTCTGAAGCAGGTGGACATGTACGCCCTGGGCCTCGTCTACTGGGAGACTTTCATGAGGTGTACTGACCTCTTCCCAGGTAATAACCCCTAATCCCTGACCCCTAACCCTGGGCCTCGTCTACTGGGAGACCTTCATGAGGTGTACTGACCTCTTCCCAGGTAATAACCCCTAATCCCTGACCCCTAACCCTGGGCCTTGTCTACTGGGAGACCTTCATGAGGTGTACTGACCTCTTTCCAGGTAATAACCCCTAATCCCTGACCCCTAACCCTGGGCCTTGTCTACTGGGAGACCTTCATGAGGTGTACTGACCTCTTCCCAGGTAATAACCCCTAATCCCTGACCCCTAACGAAACGTTGAACTCCAGATACTGCGGGAGCATTCAACAGTGTAACACAGTGTCTTATGATGTATCTTCCAGGAGAGGAGGTGGTGATGATATAGTGTCCTCCAGGAGAGGAGGTGGTGATGATATAGTGTCCTCCAGGTGAGGAGGTGATGATGATATATTGTCCTCCAGGAGAGGAGGTGGTGATGATATAGTGTCCTCCAGGAGAGGAGGTGGTGATGATATAGTGTCCTCCAGGAGAGGAGGTGGTGATGATATAGGGTCCTCCAGGAGAGGAGGAGGTGGTGATGATATAGTGTCCTCCAGGAGAGGAGGTGGTGATGATATAGGGTCCTCCAGGAGAGGAGGTGGTGATGATATAGTGTCCTCCAGGAGAGGAGGTGGTGATGATATAGTGTCCTCCAGGAGAGGAGGTGGTGACGATATAGTGTCCTCCAGGTGAGGAGGTGGTGATGATATAGTGTCCTCCAGGAGAGATGGTGGTGATGATATATTGTCCTCCAGGAGAGGAGGTGGTGATGATATTATGTCCTCCAGGAGGTGGTGATGATATAGTGTCCTCCAGGAGAGATGGTGGTGATGATATAGTGTCCTCCAGGAGAGATGGTGGTGATGATATAGTGTCCTCCAGGAGAGAAGGTGGTGATGATATATTGTCCTCCAGGAGAGGAGGTGGTGATGATATAGTGTCCTCCAGGAGAGGAGGTGGTGATGATATAGTGTCCTCCAGGAGAGGAGGTGGTGATGATATAGTGTCCTCCAGGAGAGGAGGTGGTGATGATATAGGGTCCTCCAGGAGAGGAGGTGGTGATGATATAGTGTCCTCCAGGAGAGGAGGTGGTGATGATTTAGTGTCCTCCAGGTGAGGAGGTGGTGATGATATAGTGTCCTCCAGGAGAGGAGGTGGTGATGATATAGGGTCCTCCAGGAGAGGAGGTGGTGATGATATAGGGTCCTCCAGGAGAGGAGGTGGTGATGATATAGTGTCCTCCAGGTGAGGAGGTGGTGATGATATAGTGTCCTCCAGGAGAGGAGGTGGTGATGATATAGGGTCCTCCAGGAGAGGAGGTGGTGATGATATAGTGTCCTCCAGGAGAGGTGATGGTGATGATATAGTGTCCTCCAGGAGAGGAGGTGGTGATGATATAGGGTCCTCCAGGAGAGGAGGTGGTGATGATATAGTGTCCTCCAGGAGAGGAGGTGGTGATGATATAGTGTCATCCAGGAGAGGAGGTGGTGATGATATAGTGTCCTCCAGGAGAGGAGGTGGTGATGATATAGTGTCCTCCAGGAGAGGAGGTGGTGATGATATAGGGTCCTCCAGGAGAGGAGGTGGTGATGATGATGATATTGTGTCCTCCAGGAGAGGAGGTGGTGATGATATAGGGTCCTCCAGGAGAGGAGGTGGTGATGATGATGATATTGTGTCCTCCAGGAGAGATGGTACCTGACTACCAGATGGCGTTCCAGGCGGAGGCAGGGAACCACCCCTCCTTTGAGGACATGCAGGTCCTGGTCTCCAGAGAGAAAGAGAGACCCAAGTTCCCCGAGGCCTGGAAAGAGAACAGTCTGGTGAGGAGAGAATACTACTACAACTATTAGTCCACACTGAAAGTTGTTTTTTACAAATGACATTGGCACCGTGGTTTCGGTTCCCTTCCTGAAAATAACCCTTTCAGGTTGACATTTGCAAGATGCATATTCTACACGCTACATGACATTAGCATACATTCAGCTTAAAAAACAACAAAAAGTTCCATATGTGACCGAACCGCCTTGATTCGGTCTTATGTAGCAACATTGGAAATTGTGTTTTTTACATTGGATAAAAGCAGAGGCACCGAGCTACAAAATGCTACATCATACACTGCATTTAAGGGAACAATGGGAAAGTAATTCTGCTGTAATCTCACTTTTGAGAAAATGGCCTTTGATTGTTTTGGTACCTACTGAAGAGCTCTTCTTTGTCTACACCCATTCAGCATCTTTCACGCCCTCTTAAGCTTTAGCCCCACCCATCTCACTTCGCTCTCGGAGTGTTCAGAGCGCACACTGGACGCTCTGGCCGATGAGTAGGGTTGATCCGAGCGTTCTGACCTCACAACGGGCAGTCAAGCACCCAAGCTAACTGGCTAACGTTGGCTCGCTCGCTAGCTACTTCCAGACACAAAATTGGGATTATGGTTCATTGTTTACCTCTGGATAGCATGTTCTCTCATTAAATTAGCATTAAATGAGAGAACACCCCACTGACCATTTTACTCACCCTAGCAGAGCTGGTTAGGCTGTTTTCATGTTATCCAGAGCGTTGGTGACTAACTAGCCAAGCAAATGGCTCTGAGATACGAATGATAACATCATACACGTAACGTTAGCTAGCGAGCCATCCAGCTAACGTTATCTAGCTAGCTAAACAATGAACAATAATCCCAACTCATGACGTTACTACCCTGTAGGAATCTGCAGGTAGCTAACCAACCAGGTTCAATGTTAGCAAGCAAATGGCTCTGAGATATGAATAATAAGATCATACACGTAACGTTAGCTAGCGAGCCAGCCAGCTAACGTTAGCTAGCTAGCTAACAGTACACTTTAACTTGAAATGAAACCACGTTCTGTCAAAATTAGAAACGTGTAATATCTGAAAATGTAGCTAGCTAGACTATCTTACCCATATACATCATGCATGGATGGACGCGTCTCCCTGTCACGGATGCCATGGTTGCCCTTAGTTTGAAAATGTAATCCGGAGACAGGTTTTTTCTCCATCTCTTTAGCAGTCATACTCTAATTCCACTGATTTCAAAACTCTGTCCTCCAGAAAGTGGAGAACAACACTTATGCAGCTCCACTACATAATCATTTTTTTAAAAGCCGCGTTAGACAGGATTACCTACACATACTGACCAGCTCAAATAGATAGAAATGTGCTATATGGCAGACCAATCCGAACTCCTCTCTCGGCATGTCCAGCCCACTCATTATTTCAGCCAATCATGGCTAGTGGGAAGGTTGCTGTCTTTTTCTGTGGCTTAACCAACTAGGCTCGTAATTTAACAATTGTATTCGTATTTACAGATGGCATACAAGTTTGTTATTAAGGCACATGAAAGTTCACATGTTCCAGAAGGCATTTCTGCAAAATAACGCATTTTGATACAAAAAAATACGTTTACGTTCAGATTGCTCTCCTGTGAAGTAGTGACGTGGGACATACGCATAGTTATCTGAAACTAGTCACATATGGCTCGCACTGCCGTCTGTTGTCTGAATAGAATGTAGAATAGAATGTAGAATAGAATGTAGAATAGAATGTAGAATAGAATGCATTTCTTTTAGCTAGTGCTAAACAACTAATTGACTGACATCTGTTCAATTACTTATGAACCCAACGCGTTGTTTCTCTAGAGAGAAATCAAATCATTCACGAAAGAAATTAAGTCAAGAACTACAGTATATGGGATGCTGGGCTGAAGGGAGTTGTAGTTTTCATTAAGCCAATATTCAGCCTAGTTCAGCGCAGAAACGTGGTAATGAACTACAATGACCATAATCCATTATGCTTGTTATTTTCTGGCTCGGACAGAGACGGATACACTTTTACGCCTGCTACGTTAGATTAGATACACACGGACCGCATGAGAGAGGAATGTACACAATGACCAGAGGGACAGAGACAGTTCGTGAAAGTATGGCTGATCTACTTTGAAGAACAAGTAAAATGATTGTCAGACAGCTCTGCAGCATGCTTAGGCAGGCTAGCTAAATAGGATGACTAAAGACCAAACAGTATTGGAAGCACATAACGTCAGATGGTCTCCCTGGCTGACTGCTACTGCCTGAGCAGAGATGAGATGATGACTTTAAGGAATGAAAAATAATAAAGTCATTTAAAAAAACTAAGTAATATACACAACATAGTCATTTCCTATTTTTTCTACCCAATGTGGACCTGATCAGAGACAATGGAATATTTTCAATGTTTTGGCAATTCAATGTTCAAAGTTCTTGGCTTTAGAAATTCCATTAAAAAGCACTAATCATTTTAATGTCACTATTTCATAATGTATTTAATATTTAAAAAAAGAATCCTTCATACTGCACGTAGAGACATTAGAATGGTATCCATGAGGTCATGTGACCCTGGGTAACTAGAAAAACACGCTATACAACACAACTTTATTAATCCCTGAAGGTCAATTCGTTGACGTCTGACAGGGTGCTTCAGACAGGACACACAGACAGACCGTTTAGAAAAAGACATCAGTTCAAAGTGCATGGTGCAATTTAAGAAACTAAGAGTCCATTGTAGCCACAGTTGTTATTAATGTCAGGGTTAAACTATCTCTAGAATAGTCCCTAGGTCTTCCTTAATGGCCCTGTTATCCAGGGGGATGGCCTCGGGCACAAACGAGGCCCTGCTCCTGTTGGTAGGGCAGTTGACAGCGAAGGCGGCGTCCAACGGGGAGGAGTTGGAACCGTGGGTTGAGGACATATGTGTGCTGTCCCCCAGGATGTCATGGGCCTTCCTCCTGGCCTGCTGCTCAGAGGCCTCCCCCGATGGGCTTAGAGCAGGTCTCACAGCAGTTGTTCACAATGGCTTGGAGGCGCTTCCTGTTCTTGACAGAGAGGGATGTGAACCAGCATACGAAAGGAGAAACACAGAACGCTTTGTGGACACTGAATGAGTTCAGTTTCCTGAGAAAGTAGTGGCTTTTTTGATGATGGCGTCTGTGTTTTGCTCAAACTACAGGTTGTTATCAAAGATGGTACCAAGATATTTATGCTGGTCCACTGTGTCCACCTCCTCACCATTGATGATCACAACCATTTCCTTCGTCTTGAAGACATTTAACTCTATCCCTTTAATTCTAATGATACTGCCCCCCCCCAGGCGGCCTCTGTAACTCCTCCCCCCCAGGCGGCCTCTGTAACCTCCTCCCCCCCAGGCGCCTCTGTAACTCCTCCCCCCCAGGCGGCCTCTGTAACTCCTCCCCCCCCAGGCGGCCTCTGTAACCTCCCCCCCCCAGGCGGCCTCTGTAACCCCCCCCCCCCCCCCCTCCCCCCCAGGCGGCCTCTGTAAACCCCCCCCCCCCCCCCCCCCCCAGGCGGCCTCTCCCCCCCCCCCAGGCGGCCTCTGTAACCTCCTCCCCCCCCAGGCGGCCTCTGTAACTCCTCCCCCCCCAGGCGGCCTCTGTAACTCCTCCCCCCCCAGGCGGCCTCTGTAACCTCCCCCCCCCCAGGCGGCCTCTGTAACCCCCCCCCCCCCCCCCCCCCCTCCCCCCCAGGCGGCCTCTGTAACCCCCCCCCCCCCCCCGGCCTCCCCCCCCAGGCGGCCTCCCCCCCCCCCAGGCGGCCTCTGTAACCCCCCCCCCCCCCCCCAGGCGGCCTCTGTAACCCCCCCCCCCCCCCCCCCCCCCCCCCCCCCCCCCTCAGGCGGCCTCTGTAACCCCCCCCCCCCCCCTCCCCCCCAGGCGGCCTCCCCCCCCCCCAGGCGGCCTCTGTAACCTCCCTCCCCCCCAGGGGCGGCCTCTGTAACTCCTCCCCCCCCAGGCGGCCTCTGTAACCTCCTCCCCCCCCAGGCGGCCTCTGTAACCTCCCCCCCCCCCCAGGCGGTCTCTGTAACCTCCTCCCCCCCCCCTCAGGCGGCCCTCTGTAACCTCCTCCCCCCCCAGGCGGCCTCTGTAACCCCCCCCCCCCCCCCAGGCGGCCTCTGTAACCTCCCCCCCCCAGGCGGCCTCTGTAACCTCCCCCCCAGGCGGCCTCTGTAACCTCCTCCCCCTCCCCCCCAGGCGGCCTCCCCCCCCCCCCCCCCCCCCCCCCCCCCCCCCCCAGGCGGCCTCTGTAACCTCCCCCCCAGGCGGCCTCTGTAACCTCCCCCCCAGGCGGCCTCTGTAACCTCCTCCCCCTCCCCCCCCCCCAGGCGGCCTCTGTAACCTCCCCCCAGGCGGCCTCTGTAAACTCCTCCCCAGGCGGTCTCTGTAACCTCCCCCCCAGGCGGCCTCTGTAACCCCCCCCCCCCCCCCCATGCAGGCGGCCTCTGTAACCTCCTCCCCCCCAGGCGGTCTCTGTAACCTCCCCCCCCCCAGGCGGTCTCTGTAACCTCCCCCCCCCAGGCGGCCTCTGTAACCTCCTCCATCCCCCCCCCTCCCCCTCCCCAGGCGGTGCGTTCCCTGAAGGAGACGGTGGAGGACTGTTGGGACCAGGATGCTGAGGCCAGGCTGACCGCTCAGTGTGCAGAGGAGCGCATGGCTGAACTACTGCTGATCTGGGACCAGACCAAGTCTGTCAGCCCTACTGTTAACCCCATGACCACCACACTGCAGAACCAGAGGTGGGTAGCTATGCAGAACACTCTACTATTCACCAATAAGGCATGAGAACCCTTCTGTCTATATTCTGTCTGTCTGTTCTGGTTAAGCAATAAAGCATGAGAACCCGGGCTGTTCTTAGGCCTGAGGCGAAGCCAAGGTCCGGGGGTGTTATTCACGATAATTCCCGGGTTCGAGTGCCTTAATGCTTTTATAAAACGGTTGCCAACATATAAAAAAAAGATTAACGACACGTTTTCATTAAAAACATCCACCATACAAAATATTGTGGGCAAAAGCCAGTCGGTAGTTCTGAGATTCTGAAGCTGCTAGCCAAATGGGCTAGTCCTTCATTCTATCCATTCTAATTGCAACGGTTGCTATGCTAAACAAATCATTGGCATGTTGCTATGCAGGCTAGCTCCTCCTCCTCTGCTAGCTAGCCAACTAAAGCTAACACACAATCACATCAAGCAGCTGAAAGGACAGCAAACTATGTGAACTTTAGTTTGTTTTACTTTTGTTTCTGTTGCCAGTTCTTTGGCTATATCCATTATAATGATCCTGATAAATGAATTGGCCTGGATCAGAGAAGCTGTCGGTCTTGTCACATTCATATGCACGGGACAGTGGAGATGGCCAAAAAAACTGCAACATTATTCCACAGGTTGGAGAGGCAGAGAGCAGTGGTTTAGATAAACCCCAACTGTTCCAAACCAAATTCTAGCCTAGTAGCATGAGGAAATATTGTTTAGACAAATACTCCCAAGTGGCGCAGTGGTCTAAGTAGCTGTGCCACTAGAGATCCTGGTTCGAGTCCAGGCTCTGTTGCAGCCGGCCGAGACCGGGAGACCCATGGGCGGCGCACAATGTAGGGGAGGGTTTGGCCGGCAGGGATGTGGGTTCGTTTCCCACGGGGGGGCAGTATGGTAGCTTAGTGGTTAAGAGCGTTGTGCCAGTAACCGAAAGGTTGCTGGTTCTAATCCCCAAACCGACTAGGTGAAAAATCTGTCGATGTACCCTTGAGCAAGGCACTTAACCCTAATTGCTCCTGTAAGTCGCTCTGGATAAGAGCGTCTGCTAAATGACTAAAATGTAAAAATTTTGACACTTTTTCCAGGGGAGATTACGTTTATAAATTGCCTTGCTGGGCTGTGGGACAGTGAATGATCATTCAAATGGAACTGTTAACAGGCAACAGGCATTACCTGGGGATTGTGGTGATTAACTCCCTGCTATCAAAAATCTAACAAAATTGTATTCGTCACATGCTTCGTAAACAACAGGTGTAGACTAACAGTGAAATTATAACTTCAATGCAGAGAGAAAAATAATATAAAAAATAACAAAAATAAATAAATACACAATGAGTAACGATAACTTGGCGTTATACACAGGGTACCAGTACTGAGTGGATGTGCAGGGGTACCAGGTAATAACTTGGCGTTATACACAGGGTACCAGTACTGAGTGGATGTGCAGGGGTACCAGGTAATAACTTGGCGTTATACACAGGGTACCAGTACTGAGTGGATGTGCAGGGGTACCAGGTAATAACTTGGCGTTATACACAGGGTACCAGTACCGAGTGGATGTGCAGGGGTACCAGGTAATAACTTGGCGTTATACACAGGGTACCAGTACTGAGTGGATGTGCAGGGGTACGAGGTAATTGAGGTAGATATGTACATATAGGTAGGGAGAAGGCAACAGAATAGATGATAAACACTAGCTGCAGTGTTGAGTAAAAAGAGTTAGTGCAAAAAGGGTCAATGCTATTTGGTTACCTGTACAGTGAGGGAAAAAAGTATTTGATCCCCTGCTGATTTTGTACGTTTGCCCACTGACAAAGACATGATCAGTCTATAATTTTAATGGTAGGTTTATTTGAACAGTGAGAGACAGAATAACAACAAAAAAATCCAGAAATACGCATGTCAGAAATGTTATAAATTGATTTGCATTTTAATGAGGGAAATAAGTATTTGACCCCTCTGCAAAACATGACTTAGTACTTGGTGGCAAAACCCTTGTTGGCAATCACAGAGGTCAGACGTTTCTTGTAGTTGGCCACCAGGTTTGCACACATCTCAAGAGGGATTTTGTTCCACTCTTCTTTGCAGATCTTCTCCAAGTCATTAAGGTTTCGAGGCTGACGTTTGGCAACTTCTATGGGATTAAGGTCTGGAGACTGGCTAGGCCACTCCAGGACCTTAATGTGCTTCTTCTTGAGACACTCCTTTGTTGCCTTGGCCGTGTGTTTTGGGTCACTGTCATGCTGGAATACCCATCCACGACCCATTTTCAATGCCCTGGCTGAGGGAAGGAGGTTCTCACCCAAGATTTGACGGTACATAGCCCCGTCCATCGTTCCTTTGATGTGGTGAAGTTGTCCTGTCCCCTTAGCAGAAAAACACCCCCAAAGCATAATGTTTCCACCTCCATGTTTGACGGTGGGGATGGTGTTCTTGGGGTCATAGGCAGCATTCCTCCTCCTCCAAACACGGCGAGTTGAGTTGATGCCAAAGAGCTCGATTTTGGTCTCATCTGACCACAACACTTTCACACAGTTCTCCTCTGAATCATTCAGATGTTCATTGGCAAACTTCAGACGGGCCTGTATATGTGCTTTCTTGAGCAGGGGGGACCTTGCGGGCGCTGCAGGATTTCAGTCCTTCAAGGCGTAGTGTGTTACCAATTGTTTTCTTGGTGACTATGGTCCCAGCTGCATTGAGATCATTGACAAGATCCTCCCATGTAGTTCTGGGCTGATTCCTCACCGTTCTCATGATCATTGCAATTCCATGAGGTGAGATCTTGCATGGAGCCCCAGGCCGAGGGACATTGACAGTTCTTTTGTGTTTCTTACATTTGCGAATAATCGCACCAACTGTTGTCACCTTCTCACCAAGCTGCTTGGCGATGGTCTTTGTAGCCCATTCCAGCCTTGTGTAGGTCTACAATCTTGTCCCTGACATCCTTGGAGAGCTCTTTGGTCTTGGCCATGGTGGAGAGTTTGGAATCGGATTGATTGATTGCTTCTGTGGACAGGTGTCTTTTATACAGGTAACAAGCTGAGATTAGGAGCACTCCCTTTAAGAGTGTGCTCCTAATCTCAGCTCGTTACCTGTATAAAAGACACCTAGGAGTCAGACATCTTTCTGATTGAGAGGGGGTCAAATACACACTGCACCTACAGTTGAAGTCGGAAGTTTACATACACCTTAGCCAAATACATTTAATCTCAGTTTTTCACAATTCCTGACATTTAATACTAGTAAAAATTCCTTGTCATAGGTCAGTTAGGATCACCACTTTATTTTAAGAATGGGAAATGTCAGAATAATAGTAGAGTGATTTTATTTCAGCTTTTATTTCTTTCATCACATTCCCAGTGGGTCAGAAGTTTACATACACTCAATTAGTGTCAGTGTAGCTGTAGGTGGGTGTGGTGGTGGAATCAGGCACTGCATCGCAGTGCTAACTGTGCCACTAGATCCTGGTTCGAATCCAGGCTCTGTCGCAGCCGGCCGCGACCGGGAGACTCATGGGCGGCGCACAATTGGCCCAGCGTCGTCCAGGGTAGGGGAGGGAATGGCCGGCAGGGATGTAGCTCAGTTGATAGAGCATGGCGTTTGCAACGCCAGGGTTGTGGGTTCGATTCCCACGGGGGGCCAGTATAAAAAAATATGTATTCACTAACTGTAAGTCGCTCTGGATAAGAGCGTCTGCTAAATGACTAAAATGTAAATGTTAGTCCAAAAGACTTTAGTAGATGCACAAAACACAAGCACGAATAAATGCCCAGAGGCGAGAACTCCGCACGCAGGCGAAAACAAACGGGCGCACGAAACAGGTGCGACAAAACACTCCAAACACTATGGAGAATAGCTCAACCGAGCAAACAGTAGAAGTAACCGCACGACAGTAAAACAATCACACACAACACTTGACAAACACAACGAGAACTTATAGGACACTAATTACACTAAACGATAACAGGTGTAACAACAATCAGACAAAAGCAAACGAACATAGAAACATGCAACGGTGGCAGCTAGTATTCCGGAGACGACGAACGCCGAAGCCTGCCCGAGCAAGGAAGAGAGGCAGCCTCGGCCGAAACCGTGACAATTAGTATGGTAGCATTGCCTTTAAATTGTTTAACTTGGGTCAAACGTTTCGGGTAGCCTTCCACAAGCTTCCCACAATAAGTTGGGTGAATTTTGGCCCATTCCTCCTGACAGAGCTGGTGTAACTGAGTCAGGTTTGTAGGCCTCCTTGCTCGCACACGCATTTTCAGTTCTGCCCACACATTTTCTATAGGATTGAGGTCAGGGCTTTGTGATGGCCACTCCAATACCTTGACTTTGTTGTCCTTAAGACATTTTGCCACAACTTCGGAAGTATGCTTGGGGTCATTGTCCATTTGGAAGACCCATTTGCGACCAAGCTTTAACTTCCTGACTGATGTCTTGAGATGTTGCTTCAATATATCCACATAATTTTCCTTCCTCACGATGCCATCTATTTTGTGGAGGTCTACAATTATTTTTCTGAGGTCTTGGCTGATTTCTTTTGATTTTCCCATGATGTCAAACAAAGAGGCACTGAGTTTGAAGGTAGGCCTTGAAATGCATCCACAGGTACACCTCCAATTTTTACATTTTTTACATTTTTAGTCATTTAGCAGACGCTCTTATCCAGAGCGACTTACAGGAGCAATTAGGGTTCAGTGCCTTGCTCAAGGGCACCAATTGACTCAAATGATGTCAATTAGCCTATCAGAAGCTTCTAAAGCCATGACATAATTTTCTGGAATTTTCCAAGCTGTTTAAAGGCACAGTCAACTTAGTGTATGTAAACTTCTGACCCACTGGAATTGTGATACAGTGAATTATAAGTGAAATAATCTGTCTGTAAACAATTGTTGGAAAAATTACTTGTGTCATGCACAAAGTAGATGTCCTAACCGACTTTGCCAAAACTATAGTTTGTTAACAAGAAATGTGTGGAGTGGTTGAAAAACAAGTTTTAATGACTCCAACCTAAGTGTATGTAAACTTTTGACTTCAACTGTATCTTACTACTATGGCTGACCCTGTAAAACAACACATTACACTGGACCTATCATACTACTATGGCTGACCCTGTAGAACAACACATTACACTGGACCTATCATACTACTATGGCTGACCCTGTAAAACAACACATTACACTGGACCTATCATACTAATATGGCTGACCCTGTAGAACAACACATTACACTGGACCTATCATACTACTATGGCTGACCCTGTAAAACAACACATTACACTGGACCTATCATACTACTATGGCTGACCCTGTAAAACAACACATTACACTGGACCTATCATACTACTATGGCTGACCCTGTAGAACAACACATTACACTGCACCTATCATACTACTATGGCTGACCCTGTAAAACAACACATTACACTGGACCTATCATACTACTATGGCTGACCCTGTAAACAACAATTACACTGGACCTATCATACTACTATGGCTGACCCTGTAAAACAACACATTACACTGGACCTATCATACTACTATGGCTGACCCTGTAAAACAACACATTACACTGGACCTATCATACTACTATGGCTGACCCTGTAAAACAACACATCTTATACACTGGACCCTATCATACACTGGACCTATCACACTACTATGGCTGACCCTCTAAAACAACACATTACACTGGACCTATCATACTACTATATGGCTGACCCTGTAAAACAACACATTACACTGGACCTATCATACTACTATGGCTGACCCTGTAAAACAACACATTACACTGGACCTATCATACTACTATGGCTGACCCTGTAAAACAACACATTACACTGCACCTATCATACTACTATGGCTGACCCTGTAAAACAACACATTACACTGGACCTATCATACTACTATGGCTGACCCTGTAAAACAACACATTACACTGGACCTACTACTATGGCTGACCCTGTAAAAACAACACTGGACATACACTGCATACTACTATGGCTGACCCTGTAAAACAACACATTACACTGGACCTATCATACTACTATGGCTGACCCTGTAAAACAACACATTACACTGGACCTATCATACTACTATGGCTGACCCTGTAGAAACAACACATTACACTGGACCTATCATACTACTATGGCTGACCCTGTAAAACAACACATTACACTGCACCTATCATACTACTATGGCTGACCCTGTAAAACAACACATTACACTGCACCTATCATACTACTATGGCTGACCCTGTAAAACAACACATTACACTGGACCTATCATACTACTATGGCTGACCCTGTAAAACAACACATTACACTGGACCTATCATACTACTATGGCTGACCCTGTAAAACAACACATTACACTGCACCTATCATACTACTATGGCTGACCCTGTAAAACAACACATTACACTGGACCTATCATACTACTATGGCTGACCCTGTAAAACAACACATTATCATACTACTATGGCTGACCCTGTAAAACAACACATTACACTGCACCTATCATACTACTATGGCTGACCCTGTAAAACAACACATTACACTGGACCTATCATACTACTATGGCTGACCCTGTAAAAACAACACATTACACTGGACCTATTACATGGACTACTATGGCTGACCCTGTAAAACAACACATTACACTGGACCTATCATACTACTATGGCTGACCCTGTAAAACAACACATTACACTGCACCTATCATACTACTATGGCTGACCCTGTAAAACAACACATTACACTGCACCTATCATACTACTATGGCTGACCCTGTAAAACAACACATTACACTGGACCTATCATACTACTATGGCTGACCCTGTAAAACAACACATTACACTGGACCTATCATACTACTATGGCTGACCCTGTAGAAAACAACACATTACACTGGACCTATCATACTACTATGGCTGACCCTGTAAAACAACACATTACACTGGACCTATCATACTACTATGGCTGACCCTGTAGAAACAACACATTACACTGGACCTATCATACTACTATGGCTGACCCTGTAAAACAACACATTACACTGGACCTATCATACTACTATGGCTGACCCTGTAAAACAACACATTACACTGGACCTATCATACTACTATGGCTGACCCTGTAAAACAACACATTACACTGGACCTATCATACTACTATGGCTGACCCTGTAAAACAACACATTACACTGCACCTATCATACTACTATGGCTGACCCTGTAAAACAACACATTACACTGGACCTATCATACTACTACTGGCTGACCCTGTAAACAACACATTACACTGGACCTATCATACTACTATGGCTGACCCTGTAAAAAACAACACATTACACTGGACCTTTCATACTACTATGGCTGACCCTGTAAAACAACACATTACACTGGACCTATCATACTACTATGGCTGACCCTGTAAAACAACACATTACACTGCACCTATCATACTACTATGGCTGACCCTGTAAAACAACACATTACACTGGACCTATCATACTGCTACTGGCTGACCCTGTAAAACAACACATTACACTGCACCTATCATACTACTATGGCTGACCCTGTAAAACAACACATTACACTGGACCTATCATACTACTATGGCTGACCCTGTAAAACAACACATTACACTGGACCTATCATACTACTATGGCTGACCCTGTAAAACAACACATTACACTGGACCTATCATACTACTATGGCTGACCCTGTAAAACAACACATTACACTGGACCTATCATACTACTATGGCTGACCCTGTAAAACAACACATTACACTGCACCTATCCTACTACTATGGCTGACCCTGTAAAACAACACATTACACTGGACCTATCATACTACTATGGCTGACCCTGTAAAACAACACATTACACTGGACCTATCATACTACTATGGCTGACCCTGTAAAACAACACATTACACTGGACCTATCATACTACTATGGCTGACCCTGTAAAACAACACATTACACTGCACCTATCATACTACTATGGCTGACCCTGTAAAACAACACATTACATCATACTACACTGACCCTGTAAAACAACACATTCACTGGACCTATCATATGGCTGACCCTGTAAAACAACACATTACACTGGACCTATCATACTACTATGGCTGACCCTGTAAAACAACACATTACACTGGACCTATCATACTACTATGGCTGACCCTGTAAAACAACACATTACACTGGACCTATCATACTACTATGGCTGACCCTGTAAAACAACACATTACACTGGACCTATCATACTACTATGGCTGACCCTGTAAAACAACACATTACACTGGACCTATCATACTACTATGGCTGACCCTGTAAACAACAACACTGGACCTATCATACTACTTACAACTGGACCTATCATACTACTATGGCTGACCCTGTAAAACAACACATTACACTGGACCTATCATACTACTATGGCTGACCCTGTAAAACAACACATTACACTGGACCTATCATACTACTATGGCTGACCCTGTAAAACAACACATTTTATCTCTGGCACCCTATCATACTACTATGGCTGACCCTGTAAAACAACACATTACACTGGACCTATCATACTACTATGGCTGACCCTGTAAACAACACATTACACTGGACCTATCATACTACTATGGCTGACCCTGTAAAACAACACATTACACTGGACCTATCATACTACTATGGCTGACCCTGTAAAACAACACATTACACTGGACCTATCATACTACTATGGCTGACCCTGTAGAACAACACATTACACTGCACCTATCATACTACTATGGCTGACCCTGTAAAACAACACATTACACTGGACCTATCATACTGCTATGGGCTGACCCTGTAAAACAACACATTACACTGCACCTATCATACTACTATGGCTGACCCTGTAAAACAACACATTACACTGGACCTATCATACTACTATGGCTGACCCTGTAAAACAACACACTGCACCTATCATACTACTATGGCTGACCCTGTAGAACAACACATTACACTGGACCTATCATACTACTATGGCTGACCCTGTAAAACAACACATTACACTGGACCTATCATACTACTATGGCTGACCCTGTAAAACATTACACTGGACCTTTACTACTATGGCACCTATCATACTACTATGGCTGACCCTGTAAAAACAACACATTACACTGCACCTATCATACTACTATGGCTGACCCTGTAAAACAACACATTACACTGGACCTATCATACTACTATGGCTGACCCTGCAAAACAACACATTACACTGCACCTATCATACTATTATGGCTGACCCTGTAAAACAACACATTACACTGGACCTATCATACTACTATGGCTGACCCTGTAGAACAACACATTACACTGCACCTATCATACTACTATGGCTGACCCTGTAAAACAAACACACCCTGTAAAACACTGGACCTATCATACTACTATGGCTGACCCTGTAAAACAACACATTACACACTGGACCTATCATACTACTATGGCTGACCCTGTAAAACAACACATTACACACTGGACCTATCATACTACTATGGCTGACCCTGTAGAACAACACATTACACTGGACCTATCATACTACTATGGCTGACCCTGTAAAACAACACATTACACTGGACCTATCATACTACTATGGCTGACCCTGTAAAACAACACATTACACTGGACCTATCATACTACTATGGCTGACCCTGTAAAAACACACACATTACACTGCACCTATCATACTACTATGGCTGACCCTGTAAAACAACACATTACACTGCACCTATCATACTACTATGGCTGACCCTGTAAAACAACACATTACACTGGACCTATCATACTACTATGGCTGACCCTGTAAAACAACACATTACACTGGGCTGACCTATCATACTACTATGGCTGACCCTGTAAAACAACACATTACACTGGACCTATCATACATACTACTATGGCTGACCCTGTAAAAAACACATTACACTGGACCTATCATACTACTATGGCTGACCCTGTAAAACAACACATTACTATGGGCTGACCTGCACACTATCATACTACTATGGCTGACCCTGTAAAACAACACATTACACTGGACCTATCATACTACTATGGCTGACCCTGTAAAACAACACATTACACTGGACCTATCATACTACTATGGCTGACCCTGTAAAACAACACATTACACTGGACCTATCATACTACTATGGCTGACCCTGTAAAACAACACATTACACTGGACCTATCATACTACTATGGCTGACCCTGTAAAACAACACATTACACTGCACCTATCATACTACTATGGCTGACCCTGTAAAACAACACATTACACTGGACCTATCATACTACTATGGCTGACCCTGTAAAACAACACATTACACTGCACCTATCATACTACTATGGCTGACCCTGTAAAACAACACATTACACTGGACCTATCATACTACTATGGCTGACCCTGTAAAACAACACATTACACTGCACCTATCATACTACTATGGCTGACCCTGTAGAACAACACATTACACTGGACCTATCATACTACTATGGCTGACCCTGTAAAACAACACATTACACTGGACCTATCATACTACTATGGCTGACCCTGTAAAACAACACATTTCTCTGCACCTATCATACTACTATGGCTGACCCTGTAAAACAACACATTACACTGCACCTATCATACTACTATGGCTGACCCTGTAAAACAACACATTACACTGGACCTATCATACTACTATGGCTGACCCTGTAAAACAACACATTACACTGCACCTATCATACTACTATGGCTGACCCTGTAAAACAACACATTACACTGGACCTATCATACTACTATGGCTGACCCTGTAGAACAACACATTACACTGCACCTATCATACTACTATGGCTGACCCTGTAAAACAACACATTACACTGGACCTATCATACTACTATGGCTGACCCTGTAAAAAAACACACATTACACTGGACCTATCATACTACTATGGCTGACCCTGTAAAACAACACATTACACTGCACCTATCATACTACTATGGCTGACCCTGTAAAACAACACATTACACTGGACCTATCATACTACTATGGCTGACCCTGTAAAACAACACATTACACTGGACCTTTCATACTACTATGGCTGACCCTGTAAAACAACACATTACACTGGACCTATCATACTACTATGGCTGACCCTGTAAAACAACACATTACACTGCACCTATCATACTACTATGGCTGACCCTGTAAAACAACACATTACACTGCACCTATCATACTACTATGGCTGACCCTGTAAAACAACACATTACACTGCACCTATCATACTACTATGGCTGGCCCTGTAAAACAACACATTACACTGCACCTATCATACTACTATGGCTGACCCTGTAGAACAACACATTACACTGCACCTATCATACTACTATAGCTGGCCCTGTAAAACAACACATTACACTGCACCTATCATACTACTATGGCTGACCCTGTAGAACAACACATTACACTGCACCTATCATACTACTATGGCTGACCCTGTAGAACAACACATTACACTGGACCTATCATACTACTATGGCTGACCCTGTAGAACAACACATTACACTGCACCTATCATACTACTATGGCTGACCCTGTAGAACAACACATTACACTGGACCTATCATACTACTATGGCTGACCCTGTAGAACAACACTGGACCTATCCGTTGTATGTGACGACAATTAAAAAACGTCTTATTATCGGCGCACACCACCTTGAGTCAATCAAGCAAGTAGGTTGAGTCACTATGTTCTTTCCTATTAAATATGAGTGAAAGGTTTGGCCCCTGTCATGTAATGTTTGGTCTGTTATGGTGCAGATTGACATGACATCAGTTTTAATACTATCTAATCTGGCCTATATACAGTGGGGGAAAAAAGTATTTAGTCAGCCACCAATTGTGCAAGTTCTCCCACTTAAAAAGATGAGAGAGGCCTGTAATTTTTCATCATAGGTACACGTCAACTATGACAGACAAAATGAGGAAAAGAAATCCAGAAAATCACATTGTAGGATTTTTAATGAATTATTTGCAAATTATGGTGGAAAATAAGTATTTGGTCAATAACAAAAGTTTCTCAATACTTTGTTATATACCCTTTGTTGGCAATGACACAGGTCAAACGTTTTCTGTAAGTCTTCACAAGGTTTTCACACACTGTTGCTGGTATCTTGGCCCATTCCTCCATGCAGATCTCCTCTAGAGCAGTGATGTTTTGGGGCTTGTCGCTGGGCAACACGGACTTTCAACTCCCTCCAAAGATTTTCTATGGGGTTGAGATCTGGAGATTGACATGACATCAGTTTTAATACTATCTAATCTGGCCTATGTAACTATACTATCTGCTTCCCCTACAGGAACTTGTCCCACAGCCGCAGGGCCCCTAAAGTCAGCCCCTACCCCGACTACTCCTCCTCCTCCTACATCGAGGACCACGAGGGCCACATGGTGAAGAACCTCCCCGGGGGGGGGACCTCCGTGTCGGGGACCTCCTCCGTCGGCGTCCTGGGGGGAACCAGCGGTGCCCCCGCAGGCCCAGAGAAGAACCGAAACTCCATCAACGCCGAGCGTCAGCAGGCGCAGGCCCGTCTGCCCAGCCCGGAGAGCAGCGGAGCCAGCCTCTCCAGCAACACGGGGCTGACACCCAACACCGTCATGACCACCATCTCTGAGTCGGGTCAAGGGGAGGACTCATCCGGCCCACTAGGTGGCGCTGTGCTGGGGCTGGTGGTGCCGGTGTGTCTGCAGCTGACCCAGGAGGACCTAGAGACGACCAAGCTGGACCCTAAAGAGGTCGACAAGAACCTGAAGGAGTCGTCTGATGAGAACCTAATGGAGCACAGCCAGAAACAGTTCTCTGCTCCAGACCCCCTCAGCTGTAGGTCTTCCTCCCTGCTCTACCCCCTCATCAAGCTGGCTGCGGAGGTGACGGGCGCTGGGGCCGGGGCTGGGGCCCGGGGAGGGTCTGGGACCGGGGCCAGTGGGATGGGGATGGGGGAGCCTCCAGCTACTGTGTTCCCCCTGCCCAAACAGCAGAACCTCCCCAAGCGGCCAAGCAGCCTACCACTCAACACCAAGGACAAGCAGGGGTCTGGTTCCTCCAGGCTGAAGTCTGGGAAACACAGGTCCAACCTGAAGCAGGTAGAGATGGGCGTGGCCAAGATGAACACGGTCGCCCCGGCAGCAGAGCCACGCCTTGTTAACGTTACCAACAACGGGCTAACGGCCGTGGGCAACGGGGTGCGGAGCAGCGTAGGCGTTGTGGTCATCAACGGTTACCTGAACGTGGCCTCTTCATCTGGAGGCGGGGCTCCTTACGGGACTACCAATCCAGCGGGCCCTCATGGGGAGTTGGGCGGAGCAGCGCCCCTGTTACAGACCCAGCTCAGTGGAGAGGACAGTAGACTCAACATCAACATCAACTCCAGTCCTGATGAACATGAACCGCTGCTAAGGAGAGAGCAGCCCGCCCCATGTGACCAGAGACCAACCAATCACCTGGCGGGACGCACCAACACCAACAACAACAACAACAACAACAGCCTGGTGATGGGTCTGGCTAGAGGGAGCACATGTCCATCTGTAGAGGGACAGCCTGAACCCCTTACCGTTGTCCCCACACCTATACCTGTCTCTGTACCTAGCACAGCCCCTCTCAATGTCACTGCCCAACTACCAGCCCCAGCCCCAGGCTCAGCCCCAGCCCCAGCCCCAGCCCCAGCCCCAGCCCCAGCCCCAGCCCCAGCCCCAGCCCCAGCCCCAGCCCCAGCCCCAGCCCCAGCCCCAGCCCCAGCCCCAGCCCTCTCAGCCCCAGCGGCCCTCAGACAGCCCAAACCCAGAAGACCTGAGAGGCCCTGCTCCCTGGACCTGTCTGCCTCCTCCTCTTCACACAACAGCTCTTCAGGTGAGAAAATAACACACCGCACCTCTCTCTACCTCAGTCCACCCTTCTCTCTACCTCTCCTTTACTCTCTCTGTCTCTCTCTACCTCAGTCCACCCTTCTCTCTACCTCTCCTTTACTTTCTCTGTCTCTCTCTACCTCAGTCCACCCTTCTCTCTACCTCTCCTTTACTCTCTCTGTCTCTCTCTACCTCAGTCCACCCTTCTCTCTACCTCTCCTTTACTCTCTCTGTCTCTCTCTACCTCAGTCCACCCTTCTCTCTACCTCTCCTTTACTCTCTCTGTCTCTCTCTACCTCAGTCCACCCTTCTCTCTACCTCTCCTTTACTCTCTCTGTCTCTCTCTCTACCTCAGTCCACCCTTCTCTCTACCTCTCCTTTACTCTCTCTGTCTCTCTCTACCTCAGTCCACCCTTCTCTCTACCTCTCCTTTACTCTCTCTGTCTCTCTCTACCTCAGTCCACCCTTCTCTCTACCTCTCCTTTACTCTCTCTGTCTCTCTCTACCTCAGTCCACCCTTCTCTCTACCTCTCCTTTACTCTCTCTGTCTCTCTCTACCTCAGTCCACCCTTCTCTCTACCTCTCCTTTACTCTCTCTGTCTCTCTCTACCTCAGTCCACCCTTCTCTCTACCTCTCCTTTACTCTCTCTCTCTCTCTACCCTCAGTCCACCCTTCTCTCTACCTCTCCTTTACTCTCTCTGTCTCTCTCTCTACCTCAGTCCACCCTTCTCTCTACCTCTCCTTTACTCTCTCTGTCTCTACCTCAGTCCACCCTTCTCTCTACCTCTCCTTTACTCTCTCTCTCTCTCTACCTCAGTCCACCCTTCTCTCTACCTCTCCTTTACTCTCTCTGTCTCTCTCTACCTCAGTCCACCCTTCTCTCTACCTCTCCTTTACTCTCTCTGTCTCTCTCTACCTCAGTCCACCCTTCTCTCTACCTCTCCTTTACTCTCTCTTTCTCTCTCTACCTCAGTCCACCCTTCTCTCTACCTCTCCTTTACTCTCTCTGTCTCTCTCTACCTCAGTCCACCCTTCTCTCTACCTCTCCTTTACTCTCTCTGTCTCTCTCTACCTCAGTCCACCCTTCTCTCTACCTCTCCTTTACTCTCTCTGTCTCTCTCTACCTCAGTCCACCCTTCTCTCTACCTCTCCTTTACTCTCTCTGTCTCTCTCTACCTCAGTCCACCCTTCTCTCTACCTCTCCTTTACTCTCTCTGTCTCTCTCTGACGTATGTTTCTCCTGCATAGTCACATCAGTCACAGCTGAGTGTTGAGTACGGTCCCTAGAGGAATGTTCTAGATGTATTTGTATTAATGTGTTTGAGTGACTATGCTGACTAATAAAATAAAGTGTAGACTAGATAATGTGATCCATAACAGGGCTTGGCTCCAGTAATGCATGGTTGTGTATCCTTGACTGACATAATAGCCAGAAAGGAAGCTCAGCCGTAACACAGCAAACACTGTGTGGATGCCAAGGCTTTGGGAAGAAAGGAAGCTCAGCCGTAACACAGCAAACACTGTGTGGATGCCAAGGCTTTGGGAAGAAAGGAAGCTCAGCCGTAACACATTTTACATTTTTACATTTTAGTCATTTAGTAGACGCTCTTATCCAGAGCGACATACAGTTAGTGCGTTCATCTTAAGATAGTTAAGTGTGACAACCACATATCACTGTCATAGTAAGTACATTTTTCCTTAAAGTAGCTATCAGCAGAGTCAGAGGTAGTGAAGGGAGGGAAAAGGTGCCCTGATCAAAACTATACAATAACCAATACAACGTAAAACAAAACAGCAATCAATACAAAATACAAAATGTATGAACCCTCAACCTTCTGGCCCACAGACCTGTGCATTATCAAAATTCCTGCGTTGTCATGTAATGCTGACAGGACGAAGAACGGTTTCTAAAACTGCATATTTAAGGCTCTGGTCTGTCCAGGAAGTGAGGGTAAACGGTAGGAAGTTTCTCTGTTATCCACTTTGTCTAAATTATTATTTTGGAATTTAGAAAGCCAGGTAACCTATACTGAACAAAAATATAAACGCAACATATAAAGTGTTGGTCCCATGTTTCGTGAGCTAAAATAAAAGATCCCATACATTTTCCATATGCACAAAAAGCTTATTTCTCTAAAATTTGGTGTACAAATTATTTTACATCCCTGTTAGTGAGCATTTCTCCTTTGCCAACATAATTACCCCCCCCCCCTTTACTAGCTCGGACTCTGCTGATAGCTACTTTATTGAGGAAACATTACTATGATTGATATGTGGTGGTCCCATCTAGCTATCTTAAGATGAATGCACTAACTGGAAGTCGCTCTGGACAAGAGCATAGCAGTGCAGTTGTGTTCTTTGTTGTGTGTCTGTGTAAATAGCCAGTTTTTTGTGTTTTTTTGTATTTCTTCGTACATATTTCCCTATCACACTTTTCATCCTTCTACAAAATATACTTTCCTGCAACCCGCCTCACTCAATGTGGAACGGATTCTATTATTGACTTACCTTTTACCTAGAATCTCCAGTTGATACCAGCTAGCCAGCTAACTAGGTACTTGCTATTAGCCACCGTTAGCGGTTTTCACCCAGAACATCGGATTTTCTGCCGGAATAACTGAATCACTGGACATTAACACCGGATCGCAACTAGCTAGCCGCAACCGAATTGGATGTTGCTGTTTGGCTAATCACCACTGCCCCTGAAGCAAGCACCAGTTAGCCTTGAGCCAGGCCCATATCCCGGCTATCTACCTCTCTGTCTACCGGATGGGAGTAGCCAGCTAACTAGCTACTTGCCATTAGCCACCGCTAGCGGTTTCTCACCATTGTCCGTGGCCTGCACTACCTACCAGCCAGCTCTAGCCTGGACTATTATCCGCCAGTCTGCACTGTCTGCACAGCGCGTTATCGACCCAGAACATATCGGTTTTTTCTGCCGGAATCACTGATTCACTGGACCTTTAACACCGGATCATCGTAGCTAGATAGCTGCAATCAAATGGACGTTGTTGTTGGCTAATCAGCCTCGAGCTAGCCGTGAGCCAGGCCCTTCTCCCAGCTATCTACCTCTCTGTCAACCGGACGGGACCTCCTAGTGTTGACACGGAGCCCCGCCGATCCAACACGACTGGTCTGCTGACGAAATCGTCTGATGTGATTACAACAGGTTTCCCGTTACGACGTCGACCACGAAGATCCATCTGCTAGCCCCGGCCCGCTAGCACACGCTAGCCGTGGCCTCTTGCTCGCTAGTGCTTTAGCAGCCCCCGAACTACCTCCGAACTCTCCTATTGCTGTTCACCGGACCTTATGATAACTCAGCTATACAGCTGATGCCTGCTGGACTGTTCCTTTTTACGGTACCACATCCTGTTTATGTTTAGCCTCAGCCCAAACTGTGTCGCCATTACCAGCTGTTGTCTTAGCTCTCTCGAATAACACCTGTGATTGCTTTATGCCTCTCTCCCATGTCAATATGCTTTGCTTATTGCTGTTTCGGTTATTTCTTATTGTACTATTTCACTGTAGATCCCCCAGCCCAGCTCAACCTGCCTTAGATAGCTCCTTTGTCCCACCCCCCATACACGCGGAGACCGACTCAATCGGTGCCTCCAGTGATGCTATCTCTTTCATTGTTACCCAATGCTTAGGTTTACCTCCACTGTACTCATATCCTTCCATATCCTTGTCTGTACATAATGCCCTGAATCTATTCTACAACGCCCGGAAATCTGTCCCTTTTTTTCTCTGTACCCAACGCACTAGAAGACCAGTTCTTAAAGCCTTTAGCCGTATCCTTATTCTACTCCTCCTGTGTTCCTCTGGTGATGTAGAGGTTAACCCAGGCCCTGTAGCCCCCAGTATCACTCCTATTCCCCAGGCGTTATCATTTGTTGACTTCTGTAACCGTAAAAGCCTTGGTTTCTTGCACGTTAACATCCGAAGCCTCCTCCCTAAGTTTGAGTTATTCACTGCGTTAGCACACTCTGCCAACCCTGATGTCCTAGCAGTGTCTGAATCCTGGCTTAGGAAGGCCACCAAAGATTCAGAAATTTCCATCCCCAACTACAACATTTTCCATCTCGATAGAACTGCCAAAGGGGGTGGGTTGCAATCTACTGTAGAGATAGCCTGCAGAGCTCTATCATACTATCCAGGTCTGTGCCCAAACAGTTTGAGCTTCTACTTCTAAAAATCCACCTTTCCAGAAATAAGTCTCTCACTGTTGCCGCTTGCTACAGACCCCCCTCAGCCCCGAGCTGTTTTCTGGACACCATATGTGAACTGATTGCCCCCCATCTATCCTCAGAGTTCGTACTGCTTGGTGACCTAAACTGGGATATGCTGAACACCCCGGCCAACCTACAATATAAACTAGATGCCCTCAATCTCACACAAATTATCAACGAACCTACCAGGTACAACCCTAAATCTGTAAACATGGGCACCCTCATAGATATCATCCTGACAAATTTACCCTCTAAATACACCTCCGCTGTCTTCAACCAGGATCTCAGCGATCACTGCCTTATTGCCTGTGTCCGTAATGGGTCCGCGGTCAAACGACCACCCCTCATCACTGTCAAACGCTCCCTAAAACACTTTAGCGAGCAGGCCTTTCTAATTGACCTGGCCCGGGTATCCTGGATGGATATTGACCTCATTCCGTCAGTAGAGGATGCCTGGTTGTTCTTTAAAAGTGCTTTCCTCTCAATCTTAAATAAGCATGCCCCATTCAAAAAATTCAGAACTAAGAACAGATATAGCCCCTGGTTCTCCTCAGACTTGACTGCCCTTGACCAGCACAAAAACCTCCTGTGGCGTACTGCATTAGCATCGAACAGTCCCCGCGATATGCAACTTTTCAGGGAAGTCAGGAACCAATATACACAATCAGTTAGGAAAGCAAAGGCTAGCTTTTTCAAACAGAAATTTGCATCATGTAGCAGGGACACTGTAAAGTCCATGGAAAATAATAGCACCTCCTCCCAACTGCCCACTGCACTGAGGCTAGGAAACACTGTCACCACCGATAAATCTACAATAATCGAGAATTTTAACAAGCATTTTGCTACGGCTGGCCATGCTTTCCACCTGGCTACCACTACCCCGGCCACCAGCTCTGCACCCTCCGCTGCAACCCTCACACAAATTCAGACAGCTGATGTTCTGAAAGAGCTGAAAAGTCTGGGCCCCTACAAATCAGCTGGGCTAGACAATCTGGACCCTTTCTTTCTAGAATTAGCCGCCGAAATTGTTGCAACCCTTATTTCTAGCCTGTTCAACCTCTCTTTCGTAACGTCTGAGATCCCCAGAGATTGGAAAGCTGCCGCGGTCATCCCCCTCTTCAAAGGGGGTGACACTCTAGATCCAAACTGTTACAGACCTATATCCATCCTGCCCTGCCTTTCGAAAGTTTTTGAAAGCCAGGTTAACAAACAGATCACCGACCATTTCGAATCCCACCGTACCTTCTCCGCTATGCAATCCGGTTTCCGAGCTGGTCATGGGTGCACCTCAGCCACGCTCAAGGTCCTAAACGATATTAGAACCGCGATCGATAAAAGACAGTACTGCGCAGTCGTCTTCATCGACCTGGCCAAGGCTTTCGACTCTGTCAACCACCGCATTCTTATTGGCAGACTAAATAGCCTTGGTTTCTCAAATGACTGCCTCGCCTGGTTCACCAACTACTTCTCAGATAGAATTCAGTGTGTCAAATCGGAGGGCCTGTTGTCTGGACCTCTGGCAGTCTCTATGGGGGTGCCACAGGGTTCAATTCTCGGGCCGACTCTATTCTCTGTGTATATCAATGATGTCGCTTTTGCTGCTGGTGAAGCTCGGATCCACCTCTATGCGGACGACACCATTTTGTATACATCTGGCCCTTCATTGGACACTGTGTTAACAAACCAAACGAGCTTCAACGCCATACAACACTCCTTCCGTAGCCTCCAACAGCTCTTAAACACTAGTAAAACAAAATGCATGCTCTTCAACCGAACACTGCTTGCACCCGCCCACCCGACTAGAATCACTACTCTCGGCGGGTCTGACCTAGAGTATCTGGACAACTACAAATACCTAGGTGTCTGGTTAGACTGTAAACTCTCCTTCCAGACTCACATTAAGCATCTCCAATCATAAGTTAGATCTAGAATCGGCTTCCTATTTCGCAACAAAGCCTCCTTCATTCATGCTGCCAAACATGCCCTCGTAAAACTGACTATCCTACCGATCCTTGACTTCGGCGATGTCATTTACAAAATAGCCTCCAACACTCGACTCAGCAAATTGGATGTAGTCTATCACAGTGCCATCGGTTTTGTCACCAAAGCCCCATATATTACCCACCATTGTGACCTGTACGCTCTTGTTGGCTGGCCCTCACTACATATTCGTCGCCAAACCCACTGGCTCCAGGTCATCTATAAATCACTGCTAGGCAAATCCCCGTCTTACCTTAGCTCACTGGTCATCATAGCAACACCCACCCGTAGTATGCGCTCCAGCAGGTATATCTCACTGGTCATCCCCAAAGCCAACACCTCCTTTGGCCGCCATTCCTTCCAGTTCTCTGCTGCCAATGACTGGAACGAACTGCAAAAATCTCTGAAGCTGGAGACTCTTATCTCCCTCACTAACTTTAAGCATCAGTTGTCAGAGCAGCTTACCGATCACTGCACCTGTACACAGCCATTCTGAAATTAGCCCACCCAACTACCTCATCCCCATATTGTTATTTATTTTGCTCATTTGCACCCCAGTATCTCTATTTGCACATCATCTCTTGCACATCTAGCATTCCAGTGTTAATACTAAATTGTAATTATTTTGCACTATGGTCTATTTATTGCCTTACCTCCATAACTTGCTACATTTGCACACACTGTATATATATATTTTCTGTTGTATTTTTGACTTTATGTTTTGTTTTACCCCATATGTAACTCTGTGTTGTTGTTTTTATCGCACTGCTTTGCTTTGTCTTGGCCAGGTCGCAGTTGTAAATGAGAACTTGTTCTCAACTGGCTTACCTGGTTAAATAAACGTGAAATAAAATAAAAAATAACATCTGCTAAATGACTCAAATGTAAAACATTTAACAATCTTGATCAGTGTTTGTGACTCAGGTTTGTCTGTCTCCTCCCAGGTGATGGCTCGTCACTGGACGGCCAGGGAGGGTCAGGTGAGAAGATCAAGCGTCGTGTCAAGACACCGTACTGCCTGAAGAGGTGGCGTCCCTCCAGCTGGGTGGTTTCCACGGATACGCAGGGCAGAGAGGTAAACAACAACGGAACTGCCGTCTACCTGGTGGGGGGCGGGGCTACCGCCGCTGCCGCTACCATGACCTGCCTGTGAACCCTGACCCCTAGTGGAGGGTGTGGTAACAGGTGGGCCAACTACACCCAGCTGACTACTAACCTTTATTCGGGCCGGCTACTTCAATGACTTTAACAAATTGGGGTGTATCAGATGCCACCAAATGTGATTTTGTAGGGCAGAATGTTTTGCTCTAACCCTCACACCTCCATAGCTGGCTACTTTTTTCATCACGCTGGCTACGTTTGATTTTTGTGAACACATTGAGGAGGGTGTGGCCCCCTATTCAAAAGCTTTAGAACACCTCCTCATTCAAGGGTTTTTCTTTATTTTTTACTATTTTCTGCATTGTAGAATAATAGTGAAGACATCAAAACTATGAAATAACACATATGGAATCATGTAGTAACCAAAAAAGTGTTAAACAAATCAAAATATATTTTATATTTGAGATTCTTCAAATAGCCACCCTTTGCCTTGATGACAGCTTTGCACACTCTTGGCATTCTCTCAACCAGCTTTATGATGTAGTCACCTGGAATGCATTTCAATTAACAGGTGTGCCTTCTTAAAAGTTAATTTGTGGAATGTATTTCCTTAATGCGTTTGAGCCAATCAGTTGTGTTGTGACAAGGTAGGGGGGTATACAGAAGATAGCCCTATTTGGTAAAATACCAAGTCCATATTATGGCAACAACAGCTCAAATAAGCAAAGAGAAATGACAGTCCATCATTACTTTAAGACATGAAGGTCAGTCAATACGGAACATTTCAAGAACTTTGAAAGTTTCTTCAAGTGCAGTCGCAAAAACCATCAAGCGCTATGATGAAACTGGCTCTCATGAGGACCGCCACAGGAATGGAAGACCCAGAGTTACCTCTGCTGCAGAGGATAAGTTCATTAGAGTTACCAGCCTCAGAAATTGCAGCCCAAATAAATGCTTCACAGAGTTCAAGTAACAGACACATCTCAACATCAACTGTTCAGAGGAGACTGTGTGAATCAGGCCTTCATGGTCGAATTGCTGCAAAGAAACCACTACTAAAGGACACCAATAAGAAGAAGAGACCTGCTTGGGCCAAGAAACATGAGCAATGGACATTAGACCGGTGGAAATTTTGAGATTTTTGGTTCCAACCGCCATGTTTTTGTGAGATGCAGAGTAGGTGAACGGATGATCTCCGCATGTGTATTTCCCACCGTAAAGCATGGAGGAGGAGGTGTTATGGTGTGGGGGTGCTTTGTTGGTGACACGGTCTGTGATTTATTTAGAATTCAAGGCACACTTAACCAGCATGACTACCACAGCATTCTGCAGCGATACGCCATCCCATCTGGTTTGGGCTCAGTGGGACTATCATTTGTTTTTCACACCTCCAGGCTGTGTAAGGGCTATTTTACCAAGAAGGAGAGTGATGGAGTGCTGCATCAGATGACCTGGCCTCCACAATCCCCCGACCTCAACCAAATTGAGATGGTTTGGGATGAGTCGGACCGCAGAGTGAAGGAAAAGCAGCCAACAAGTTCTCAGCATATGTGGGAACTCCTTCAAGACTGTTGGAAAAGCATTCCAGGTGAAGCTGGTTGAGAGAATGCCAAGAGTGTGCAAAGCTGTCATCAAGGCAAAGGGTGGCTATTTGAAGAATCTCAAATATAAAATATATTTTGATTTGTTTAACACTTTTTTGGTTACTACATGATTCCATATGTGTTATTTCATAGTTTTGATGTCTTCACTATTATTCTACAATGTAGAAAATAGTAAAAATTAAGGAAAATCCTTGAATGAGTAGGTGTTCTAAAACTTTTGACCGGTAGTGTAGCTATGCAGCAACATTGGCTTCAATTGCTTCCATTATATATGCTGTTCCATATAAATCGTTGTATGATTGTACGTTGTTTTTGTTTTTGCACTTAAAAGAAAAAAGTGATGTTAATCATCCAGTGAGGTATGTGTGTCCAGTGACAATGGGTAAAGACTGGTCTAAAAGCATTAAGACAAAAGCAGGAACTTTAAGACTGGGTTAGATGCACATTGTTTTTCAGTAATGTTTATGTATTTGTTTTAACATCAATCTGTATATCCTACATCATATTTAAAAATGTCCAACAGGCTTTAGCTTTTTTAACTATTTTTAATTGTGTTGTATTCTTTTTTGCAGCGGTTACTTTTGTTACTATTATGACATTATAAACAGTGCACTTATTATTATTAGTATTAGTAGTAGTAGTAGTAGTAGTAGTAGTAGTATTAGTAGTAGTAGTAGTAGTAGTAGTAGTAGCAGAATGAGACAGCGCTCTATAAGGACATGAGATATCTGCAGCGCTCTATAAGGACATGAGATATCTGCAGCGCTCTATAAGGACATGAGATATCTGCAGCGCTCTATAAGGACATGAGATATCTGCAGCTCTCTATAAGGACGTGGGATTTTGTTCTGTTACAAAAAGAAATCAGCGACAGTTTAACTTCAGTCTACTCCGACTGACCGTTGAACTCCTCTGCAGAAGAGACTCGTCATTATTCTAAACCTTTCACTGGTCTCTCTTTAGCCAGTCAGTCCCCTGCCTAGTAAACCAGACCAGTTCTTGGTATTACAGTCTGAAACAAAGCACTGCAAGAACTTGGAAGTTTTCGTTACAAGCCAGAATGTTGGTTAAAATTACATTTGAACATCCTTTACCGGTTGTCTGTGGTTTGTCCTTCAGCTGGTCGAAATATCCACAGGAAAGTATTATTTATCAGACTTTTTAGAGAGCTGGTAATGCCTTTGAAAACTCTATCACCTGGCACACAGAGCATTTTGAAGTCTGTTTAATGATAAACTGCATTGTTGTTTCTGCATTGTTGGAAAAGGGCCCGTCAGTCAGCATTTCACTGTTAGTCTACACCTGTTGTCTACGAAGCATGTGACTAATAACATTGGATTGATTTGATAATACTTTCCTGTGGATATTTTGTCTTAAATTTCAACCAGCTGAAGGACCAACCCCATGGACAATCGGCAGAGTAAGTTCAAAAAATAATTGCATTAAACATCCGTGACTGACAAGGGACAAAAGGTTTTTTTTTTCTATGTAAATGTGCGTGGCTATGCTGTACAGGAAATGGAAGACATCGAGGAGGAGGGTTAACAGACAGTCAGTCCTCTACCCTATATTCAGCTCTAGTCTAGTCAACACTACTGCAGGAGGGTTAACAGACAGTCAGTCCCCTACCCTATATTCAGCTCTAGTCTAGTCAACACTACTGCAGGAGGGTTAACAGACAGTCAGTCCTCTACCCTATATTCAGCTCTAGTCTAGTCAACACTACTGCAGGAGGGTTAACAGACAAATTGGACATGTTAGCTGACTAGTGGATGGGGGTAATTCTACCCCACATTCCATTTCAGCTGAGCTATGAACAGAACTGTAAATTACTACTAATGTATATCTACGTAGACCTCCACGCTACCCACCCCGCATACCTGGAACCCCATAATGTATATCTACGTAGACCTCCACGCTACCCACCCCGCATACCTGGAACCCCATTACATATAACATGTAAACTACCCTACAATAAGCTCTTAACTTTGAAGGTTTGTCTGAATCTACATATTGTTAAAAGTGTTTTTTTTGTCTGGAGAAGGAGTTCTGTGAATGTTCTATACGAATGTTAAGGTAAACATTCTCCACTTTTTGATGTGTCGGGGGAGGTCGTCTTCTCTTGAAGATTGGGTTGGAGACGGGAACTAGACCCAATGTTCTCAACTGGCACCTTTTTTTTTTTTTTTTTTTTTTTTACATTTTCAACAATCCCATGATGTAAAAATCTATCAAAATGTTTCTCTTTTGTTGACTGAGGTTTGAATTCAACATTTGTGAGCCCCTGTTTCTCCTCATCTGGTATGTAGCTGCCGAACTCCCATGGTGCTTTTCCATGAGGATTACCCCCACACCAGTGGGCCGCAAGTGTTTTATGTTAATGTCAACTCTAGTGTTATTGTGTTCCCAGCACTGGGGTAAAATCCGTATGTATTTATGTATTATAGGCTGACCTTGGTGTTAGGAATTGTGTAAACAGACGGTGCAGTTACCTGGATATGCTCTGCATACTGCAACATACTGCAACATACTGCAACATACTGCAACATACTGCGCCTTCAGAAAGTATTCATACCCCTTGACTTATTCCACATTTTGTTGTCTTACAGCCTGAATTCAAAATGGATTAAATATTTATTTAAATATGATTGATTAAATATTCACCCATCGACACACAATACCCCATAATGACAAAGTGAAAACATGTTTTTTGCGATTTTTGCAAATACTTAGTCAATACTTTGTAGAAACAGCGATTACACCTGTGAGTCTTTTCTGGGTAAGTCTCTAAGAGCTTTGCACACCTGGATTGTACAATATTTCCCATTTATTCTATCAAGTTGGTTGTTGATCATTGCTAAAAATACATTTTCAGGTCTTGCCATATATTTTCAAGCCGGTTTAAGTCAAAACTGTACCTCGGCCACTCGGGAACATTCAATGTCGTCTTGGTAAGCAACTCCAGTGTAGATTTGGCCTTGTGTTTTAGGTTATTGTCCTGCTGAAAGGTGAATTTGTCTCTCCAGTGTCTGTTGGAATGCAGACTGAACCAGGTTTTCCTCTAGCATACCCATAACTCAAGCATACCCATAACATGATGCAGCCACCACCATGCTTGAAAATATTAAGTGGTACTGAGTGATGTGTTGTGTTGGATTTTCCCCAAACATAACGCTTTGTATTCAGGACGAAAAGTTTTATTTCTTTGCCAAAATGTTTTCAGTATTACTTAAGTGCCTTGTTGCAAACAGGATGCATGTTTGTGATCCATCCTCAGTTTTCTTAAATCACAACCATTAAACTCTGTAACTGTTTTAAAATCACCATTGGGCTCATGGTGAAATCCCTGAGCAGTTTCCTTCCTCTCTGTCAACTGAGTTAGGAAGGACGCCTGTATCTTTGTAGTGATTGGGTGTATTGACACAACATCCAAAGTGTAATTAATAACTTCAACATGCTCAAAGGGTGTTTAAGCGTCTGCTTTTTAAAATGTTTACCCATTTACCAATCGGTGCCCGTCTTTGCGAGGCATTGAAAAACTTCCCTGGTCTTTGGTGGTTGAATATGTGTTTGAAATTCCCTACTCGATTGAGGGACCTTACAGATAATTGTATGTGAGTGGTACTGTCACGATCGTCAGGGTAAGGAGTAGACCAAGGCGCAGCGTGATGAACAAACATACTTTAATTAGTTAAAGTGTAAGCAAGATACAAAACAAGAAACGACTCGTGAAGTCCACGGTGACAATGACCGAACACGGAACAAAAACCCACAAACACAAAGGGAAAACAGACAGTTTAAATATGGCTCCCAATCAGAGACAACCAGCCAACAGCTGACACTCGTTGCCTCTGATTGGGAGTCACTCAGGCAAACATAGAAATCAACAACCTAGAACCCCCAACATAGAAAATACACACATAGAATGAACACACCCTGGCTCAACATAATGAGCCAGGGTGTGACAGGTACAGAGATGAGGTAGTCATTTAAAAATCATGTTAACCACTATTATTGAACACGGAATGAGTCCATGCAACTTATTATGCGATTTGTTAAGCACATTTTTACTCCTGAACTTATTTAGGCTTGCCATGAAGGGGTTGAATACTTATTGACTCAAGACATTTCAGCTTTACATAATTTTATTTATTTTTTTTCAAAATATTCTACAAACAAAATTCCGCTTTGACATTATGGGGGTATTGTGTGTAGATCAGGTGACACAATCGCAGTTTTATAAATGTTCTATTCAGGCTGTAACAACAACAATTTGGAAAAAATATAAGGGTGTGAATACTTTCTGAAGGCACTGTACATACAACCGTTGCTATGGGACCAAGAACACTGTACATACAACCATTGCTATGGGACCAAGAACACTGCTACAGGACTGTGATGTTTATGTCACAGTCATTTATACTGTACGCTCTATCACTGTATATACGCCACTGAAAGCATGCAGAACATTATTACGGTCATTATGGTAAGATCTTAAATTAACCTTATGAAATAAGATGAGAGGAATATTAAACAGTGATTTTACCACTTAGGAAGTCAAGTGGTGGTTTGACTAGATTGGACAAAGCAGCCAATACATGTTCTTGTACAAGGAGTGAGTAGAAATAGCCTTTATTCACCACTGACTCCATTCAATCTACAACCCATATACAGTATGCTATTACGGAACCTCCCTTTCTGCCCCACTCAGTGATATTCTGGATATAATGGTGGAATAATGAAGTCAGGAACTATTGACTGCCACAGACTGACTATCCTAAGGCTTTGTGAACTTTTAGTGCTGTACTTTAATATGCAAAAACAGATTACTATAAAATATAGTCCATCACTAATATCACGTCTTTACAACTGCCAAATACATGACGCCACATTTCATTGGTCTGGAAATGTACAATTTCAACGGTCGGAAGGTGACTTTTGTAAAACTGTGTTGTCAACTTGAAAATGGAAAATAGAACTCGACTTGAAGTGATTGATGTTGGATGAATAAAGGTTGTTATAATGAGCTGTTTGTCACATACTGCGTAGTGCACTACTTTTGACCAGAACCCATAGGGTAGTAGGGCTCATAGCCCATAGGGCCCTGGTCAAACGTAGTGCACTACATAGGGAATAAGAAGGATGCCATTTGGGGGACAGAAGTTCATGTTGAAGTAGATGGTTTTCTTCTTCAGAGCTCTGGCGCTGTAGAAGACTTATCTCTCCTTAACCCTAAACGCCACTCTGTTTTCTATTGAAGTTCGTAAAATAATTGGAATAAAAAAATAAAAAAATAATTATATCTCATACTCTAGCTTGCTCTGAAAATGTATTTAGATGAAAGCTTGCATTACATTACCCCGTTGATTAAAGATTATATTGCTGAAAATATATTTTTGGATGTCATGTGAAATCTTTACTTCGATTGGCTCCTAAATGACACCCTATTCCCTACACAGTGCACTACTTTTGACCAGAGCTATATGGGCCCCTATATAGGGAATAGGGTGTCATTTGGGATGCTAACTATGAATAAGGCTTGTGTTTTGATTGTGTAACTGAAGGTCAGGGCTTTAGTTGATCCCTAGACTAGTGGGCCTCATCCTGCATCTTTTGGGCCTCATCCTGTAGTAGTAGACCTCATCCTACACTAGTAAACCTCATCCTGTACTAGTAGACCTCATCCTACACTAGTAAACCTCATCCTACACTAGTAGACCTCATCCTACACTAGTAGACCTCATCATGTACTAGTAGACCTCATCCTACACTAGTAGACCTCATCCTACACTAGTAGACCTCATCCTACACTAGTAGACCTCATCCTACACTAGTAGACCTCATCCTACACTAGTAGACCTCATCCTACACTAGTAGACCTCATCCTACACTAGTAGACCTCATCCTACACTAGTACACCTCATCCTACACTAGTAGACCTCATCCTGCACTAGTAGACCTCATCCTACATTAGTAGACCTCATCCTACACTAGTAGACCTCATCCTACACTAGTAGACCTCATCCTACACTAGTAGACCTCATCCTACACTAGTACACCTCATCCTACACTAGTAGCCCATTCATACACTAGTACACCTCATCCTAAACTAGTACACCTCATCCTACACTAGTACACCTGATCCTACACTAGTAGACCTCATCCTACACTAGTAGACCTCATCCTACACTAGTAGACATCATCCTACACTAGTATACATCTCATCCTGCACTAGTAGACCTCATCCTACACTAGTAGACCTCATCCTACACTAGTAGACCTCATCCTGCACTAGTAAACCTCATCCTACACTAGTAGACCTCATCCTACACTAGTAGACATCATCCTACACTAGTAAACCTCATCCCACACTAGTAGACCTCATTCTGCACTAGTAAACCTCATCTACACTAGTAGACCTCATCCTACACTAGTAGACCTCATCCTACACTAGTAGACCTCATCATGCACTAGTAGACCTCATCCTACACTAGCAGACCTCATCCTACACTAGCAAACCTCATCATACACTAGCAGACCTCATCCTACACTAGTAGACCTCATCCTACACTAGTACACCTCATCCTGCACTAGTAGACCTCATCCTGCACTAGTAGACCTCATCCTACACTAGTAGACCTCATCCTACACTAGTAGACATCATCCTGTACTAGTAGCCCTCATCCTACACTAGCAGACCTCATCCTACACTAGTAGACCTCATCCTACACTAGTAGACCTCATCCTACACTAGTAGACCTCATCCTACAATAGTAGACCTCATCCTACACTATTAGACCTCATCCTGCACTGGTAGACCTCATCCTACACTAGTAGACCTCATCCTCCACTAGTAGACCTCATCCTGCACTAGTAGACCTCATCCTGCACTAGTAGACCTCATCCTGCACTAGTAGACCTCATCCTACACTAGTAGACCTCATCCTGCACTAGTAGACCTCATCCTGCACTAGTAGACCTCATCCTACACTAGTAGACCTCATCCTGCACTAGTAGACCTCATCCTACACTAGTAGACCTCATCCTACACTAGTAGACCTCATCCTACACTAGTAGACCTCATCCTACACTAGTAGACCTCATCCTACACTAGCAGACCTCATCCTACACTAGTAGACCTCATCCTGCACTAGTAGACCTCATCACTACACTACACTAGACCCTCATCCTACACACTAGTAGACACCTCTTCACTAGTAGACACCTAGTAGTAGACCTCATCCTACACTAGTAGACCTCATCCTACACTAGTAGACCTCATCCTACACTAGTAGACCTCATCCTACACTAGTAGACCTCATTCTGCACTAGTAAACCTCATCCTACACTAGTAGACCTCATCCTACACTAGTAGACCTCATCCTACACTAGTAGACCTCATCCTACACTAGTAGACCTCATCCTACACTAGTAGACCTCATCCTACACTAGTAGACCTCATCCTACACTAGTAGACCTCATCCTAGTAGACTAGTAGAGACCTCATCCTACACTAGTAGACCTCATCCTGCACTAGTAGACCTCATCCTGCACTAGTAGACCTCATCCTACACTAGTAGACCTCATCCTACACTAGTAGACCTCATCCTACACTAGTAGACCTCATCCTACACTAGTAGACCTCCTTCTACACTAGTAGAACTCATCCTACAATAGTAGACCTCATCCTACACTATTAGACCTCATCCTAGCACTAGTAGACCTCACTGGTAGTAGACCTCATCATCTACACTAGTAGACCTCATCCTACACTAGTAGACCTCATCCTGCACTAGTAGACCTCATCCTACACTAGTAGACCTCATCCTACACTAGTAGACCTCATCCTGCACTAGTAGACCTCATCCTACACTAGTAGACCTCATCCTACACTAGTAGACCTCATCCTACACTAGTAGACCTCATCCTACACTAGTAGACCTCATCCTAAACTAGTACACCTCATCCTACACTAGTAGACCTCATCCTACACTAGTAGACCTCATCCTACACTAGTAGACCTCATCCTACACTAGTAGACCTCATCCTACACTAGTAGACCTCATCCTACACTAGTAGACCTCTCATCCTGCACTAGTAGACCTCATCCTACACTAGTAGACCTCATCCTGCACTAGTAGACCTCATCCTACACTAGTAGACCTCATCCTGCACTAGTAGACCTCATCCTACACTAGTAAACCTCATCCTACACTAGTAGACCTCATCCTGCACTAGTAAACCTCATCCTACACTAGTAGACCTCATCCTACACTAGTAGACCTCATCCTACACTAGTAGACCTCATCCTACACTAGTAGACCTCATCCTACACTAGTAGACCTCATCCTACACTAGTAGACCTCATCCTCCTACACTAGTAGTAGACCTCATCCTACACTAGTAGACCTCATCCTACACTAGTAGACCTCATCCTACACTAGTAGACCTCATCCTACACTAGTAGACCTCATCCTACACTAGTAGACCTCATCCTACACTAGTAGACCTCATCCTACACTAGTAGACCTCATCCTACACTAGTAGACCTCATCCTACACTAGTAGACCTCATCCTACACTAGTAGTAGACCTCATCCTACACTAGTAGAACTCATCCTACACTAGTAACCTCATCCTACACTAGTAGACCCTCATCCTACACTAGTAGACCTCATCCTACACTAGTAGACCTCATCCTACACTAGTACACCTCATCCTACACTAGTAGACCTCATCCTACACTAATAGACCTCATCCTACACTAGTAGACCTCATCCTGTACTAGTAGACCTCATCCTACACTAGTACTAGTACACTAGTAGACTCATCCTACACTAGTAGACCTCATCCTACACTAGTAGACCTCATCCTACACTATTAGACCTCATCATCCTACACTAGTAGACCTAATCCTACACTAGTAGACCTCATCCTACACTAGTAGACCTCATCCTACACTAGTAGACCTCATCCTACACTAGTAGACCTCATCCTACACTAGTAAACCTCATCCTACACTAGTAGACCTCATCCTACACTAGTAGACCTCATCCTGTACACTAGTAGACCCTCATCCTACACTAGTAGACCTCATCCTACACTAGTAGACCTCATCCTACACTAGTAGACCTCACCTAGTAGACCTCATCCTACACTAGTAGACCTCATCCTACACTAGTAGACCTCATCCTACACTAGTAGACCTCATCCTACACTAGTAGACCTCATCCTGCACTAGTAGACCCTCATCCTACACTAGTAGACCTCATCCTACACTAGTAGACCTCATCCTACACTAGTAGACCTCACTAGTAGACCTCATGCACACTAGTAACCTCATCCTACACTAGTAGACCTCATCCTACACTAGTAGACCTCATCCTACACTAGTAGACCTCATCCTACACTAGTATCCTCATCCTACACTAGTAGACCTCATCCTACACTAGTAGACCTCATCCTACACTAGTAGACCTCATCCTACACTAGTAGACCTCATCCTGTACTAGTAGACCTCATCCTGTACTAGTAGACCTCATCCTACACTAGTAGACCTCATCCTACACTAGTAGACCTCATCCTACACTAGTAGACCTCATCCTACACTAGTAGACCTCATCCTACACTAGTAGACCTCATCCTACACTAGTAGACCTCATCCTACACTAGTAGACCTCATCCTACACTAGTAGACCTCATCCTACACTAGTAGACCTCATCCTACACTAGTAGACCTCATCCTACACTAGTAGACCTCATCCTACACTAGTAGACCTCATCCTAGTAGACCTCATCCTACACTAGTAGACCTCATCCTACACTAGTAGACCTCATCCTACACTAGTAGACCTCATCCTAGTACTACCTACTAGTAGACCTCATCCTACACTAGTAGACTCATCCTAGTAGACTAGTAGACCTCATCCTACACTAGTAGACCTCATCCTACACTAGTAGACCTCATCCTACACTAGTAGACCTCATCCTACACTAGTAGACCTCATCCTACACTAGTAGACCTCATCCTACACTAGTAGACCTCATCCTACACTAGTAGACCTCATCCTACACTAGTAGACTCATCATCCTCATCCTACACTAGTAGACCTCATCCTACACTAGTAGACCCTCATCCTACACTAGTAGACCTCATCCTACACTAGTAGACCTCATCCTACACTAGTAGACCTCATCCTACACTAGTAGACCTCATCCTACACTAGTAGACCTCATCCTACACTAGTAGACCTCATCCTACACTAGTAGACCTCATCCTACACTAGTAGACCTCATCCTACACTAGTAGACCTCATCCTGCACTAGTAGACCTCATCCTGCACTAGTAGACTCATCCTACACTAGTAGACCTCATCCTACACTAGTAGACCTCATCCTACACTAGTAGACCTCATCCTACACTAGTAGACCTCATCCTACACTAGTAGACCTCATCCTACACTAGTAGACCTCATCCTACACTAGTAGACCTCATCCTACACTAGTAGACCTCATCCTACACTAGTAGACCTCATCCTACACTAGTAGACTCATCCTACACTAGTACCTCATCCTACACTAGTAGACCTCATCCTACACTAGTAGACCTCATCCTACACTAGTAGACCTCATCCTACACTAGTAGACCCTCATCCTACACTAGTAGACCTCATCCTACACTAGTAGACCTCATCCTACACTAGTAGACCTCATCCTACACTAGTAGACCTCATCCTACACTAGTAGACCTCATCCTACACTAGTAGACCTCATCCTACACTAGTAGACCTCATCCTGTACTAGTAGACCTCATCCTGTACTAGTAGACCTCATCCTACACTAGTAGACCTCATCCTACACTAGTAGACCTCATCCTACACTACAGACCTCATCCTACAGACCTCATCCTACACTAGTAGACCTCATCCTACACTAGTAGACCTCATCCTACACTAGTAGACCTCATCCTACACTAGTAGACCTCATCCTACACTAGTAGACCTCATCCTGTACTAGTAGACCTCATCCTACACTAGTAGACCTCATCCTACACTAGTAGACCTCATCCTACACTAGTAGACCTCATCCTACACTAGTAGACCTCATCCTACACTAGTAGACCTCATCCTACACTAGTAGACCTCATCCTACACTAGTAGACCTCATCCTACACTAGTAGACCTCATCCTGTACTAGTAGACCTCATCCTACACTAGTAGACCTCATCCTACACTAGTAGACCTCATCCTACACTAGTAGACCTCATCCTACACTAGTAGACCTCATCCTACACTAGTAGACCTCATCCTACACTAGTAGACCTCATCCTACACTAGTAGACCTCATCCTACACTCATCATCCTACACTAGTAGACCTCATCCTACACTAGTAGACCTCATCCTACACTAGTAGAGACCTCATCCTACACTAGTAGACCTCATCCTACACTAGTAGACCTCATCCTGCACTAGTAGACCTCATCCTGCACTAGTAGACCTCATCCTACACTAGTAGACCTCATCCTGTACTAGTAGACCTCATCCTACACTAGTAGACCTCATCCTACACTAGTAGACCTCATCCTACACTAGTAGAGACCATCCTCACTAGTAGACCTCCTACACTAGACCTCATCCTACACTAGTAGACCTCATCCTACACTAGTAGACCTCATCCTACACTAGTAGACCTCATCCTACACTAGTAGACCTCATCCTACACTAGTAGACCTCATCCTACACTAGTAGACCTCATCCTACACTAGTAGACCTCATCCTGCACTAGTAGACCTCATCCTGCACTAGTAGACCTCATCCTTACACTAGTAGACCTCATCCTACACTAGTAGACCTCATCCTACACTAGTAGACCCTCATCCTACACTAGTAGACCTCATCCTACACTAGTAGACCTCATCCTACACTAGTAGACCTCATCCTACACTAGTAGACCTCATCCTACACTAGTAGACCTCATCCTACACTAGTAGACCTCATCCTACACTAGTAGACCTCATCCTACACTAGTAGACCTCATCCTACACTAGTAGACCTCATCCTACACTAGTAGACCTCATCCTACACTACTAGACCTCATCCTACACTAGTAGACCTCATCCTACACTAGTAGACCTCATCCTACACTAGTAGACCTCATCCTGCCATAGTAGACCTCATCCTGCACTAGTAGACCTCATCCTACACTAGTAGACCTCATCCTACACTAGTAGACCTCATCCTACACTAGTAGACCTCATCCTACACTAGTAGACCTCATCCTACACTAGTAGACCTCATCCTACACTAGTAGACCTCATCCTAGTACATCCTACACTAGTAGACCTCATCCTCATCCTAGTACTAGTACACTAGTAGACCTCATCCTACACTAGTAGACCCCTCATAGTAGACCTCACACTAGTAGACCTCATCCTACACTAGTAGACCTCATCATCCTGCACTAGTAGACCTCATCCTACACTAGTAGACCCTCATCCTACACTAGTAGACCTCATCCTACACTAGTAGACCTCATCCTGCACTAGTAGACCTCATCCTACACTAGTAGACCTCATCCTGTACTAGTAGACCTCATCCTACACTAGTAGAATCCTCATCTATCCTACCACTAGTAGACACTAGTAGACCTCATCCTACACTAGTAGACCTCATCTACTACACTAGTCCTACACCTCATCCTACACTAGTAGACCTCATCTAACACTAGTAGACCTCATCCTGCACTAGTAGACCTCATCCTGCACTAGTAGACCTCATCCTACACTAGTAGACCTCATCCTACACTAGTAGACCTCATCCTCATCCTACACTAGTAGACCTCATCCTAGTAGACACTAGTAGACCTCATCCTACACTAGTAGACCTCATCCTACACTAGTAGACCTCATCCTACACTAGTAGACCTCATCCTACACTAGTAGACCTCATCCTCACTAGTCCCTCATCCACTAGTAGACCTCATCCTGTACTAGTAGACCTCATCCTACACTAGTAGACCTCATCCTACACTAGTAGACCTCATCCTACACTAGTAGACCTCATCCTACACTAGTAGACCTCATCCTACACTAGTAGACCTCATCCTACACTAGTAGACCTCATCCTACACTAGTAGACCTCATCCTCACTAGTAGAACCTCATCCTACACCTCATCCTACCTCATCCTCATCCTAGACCTCATCCTACACTAGTAGACCTCAGACCTCATCCTCATCCTACTAGTAGACCTCATCCTACACTAGTAGACCTCATCCTACACTAGTAGACCTCATCCTACACTAGTAGACCTCATCCTACACTAGTAGACCTCATCCTACACTAGTAGACCTCATCCTACACTAGTAGACCTCATCCTACACTAGTAGACCTCATCCTACACTAGTAGACCTCATCCTACACTAGTAGACCTCATCCTACACTAGTAGACCTCATCCTACACTAGTAGACCTCATCCTACACTACTAGAGACCTCATCCTACACTAGTAGACCTCATCCTACAATAGTAGACCTCATCCTACAGTAGTAGACCTCATCCTACACTAGTAGACCTCATCCTACACTAGTAGACCTCATCCTACACTAGTAGACCTCATCCTACACTAGTAGACCTCATCCTACACTAGTAGACCTCATCCTACACTAGTAGACCTCATCCTACACTAGTAGACCTCATCCACTACTAGACCTCATCCTACACTAGTACATCCTACACTAGTAGACCTCATCCTACACTAGTAGACCTCATCCTACACTAGTAGACCTCATCCTACCTCAGTAGACCTCATCCTACACTAGTAGACCTCATCCTACACTAGTAGACCTCATCCTACACTAGTAGACCTCATCCTACACTAGTAGACCTCATCCTACACTAGTAGACCTCATCCTACACTAGTAGACCTCATCCTACACTAGTAGACCTCATCCTACACTAGTAGACCCTCATCCTACACTAGTAGACCTCATCCTACACTAGTAGACCTCATCCTACACTAGTAGACCTCATCCTCCTACACTAGTAGACCTCATCCTACTACACTAGTAGACCTCATCCTGTACTAGTAGATCCTACACTAGTAGACCTCATCCTACACTAGTAGACCTCATCCTACACTAGTAGACCTCATCCTACACTAGTAGACCTCATCCTACACTAGTAGTAGACCTCATCCTACACTAGTAGACCTCATCCTACACTAGTAGAGACTCATCCTACACTAGTAGACCTCATCCTACACTAGTAGACCTCATCCTACACTAGTAGACCTCATCCTACACTAGTAGACCTCATCCTACACTAGTAGACCTCACACTAGTAGACCTCATCCTACACTAGTAGACCTCATCCTACACTAGTAGACCTCATCCTACACTAGTAGTAGACCTCATCCTACACTAGTAGACCTCATCCTACACTAGTAGACCTCATCCTACACTAGTAGACCTCATCCTACACTAGTAGACCTCATCCTACACTAGTAGACCTCATCCTACACTAGTAGACCTCATCCTACACTAGTAGACCTCATCTCCTACACTAGTAGACCTCATCCTACACTAGTAGACCTCATCCTACACTAGTAGACCTCATCTAGTAGACCTCATCCTAGTAGACCTCATCCTACACTAGTAGACCTCATCCTACACTAGTAGACCTCATCCTACACTAGTAGACCTCATCCTACACTAGTAGACCCTCATCCTACACTAGTAGACCTCATCCTACACTAGTAGACCTCATCCTACACTAGTAGACCTCATTCCTACACTAGTAGACCTCATCCTGCACTAGTAGACTCATCCTACACTAGTAGACCTCATCCTACACTAGTAGACCTCATCCTACACTAGTAGACCTCATCCTACACTAGTAGACCTCATCCTACACTAGTAGACCTCATCCTACACTAGTAGACCTCATCCTACACTAGTAGACCTCATCCTACACTAGTAGACCTCATCCTACCTAGTAGACTCATCCTACACCTAGACCTCATCCTACACTAGTAGACCTCATCCTGCACTAGTAGACCTCATCCTACACTAGTAGACCTCATCCTACACTAGTAGTAGTAGACCTCATCCTACACTAGTAGACCTCATCCTACACTAGTAGACCTCATCCTACTACACTAGTAGACCTCATCCTACACTAGTAGACCTCATCCTACACTAGTAGACCTCATCCTACACTAGTAGACCTCATCCTACACTAGTAGACCTCATCCTCTATAGACCTCATCCTACACTAGTAGACCTCACCCTACATCTACACTAGTAGAGTAGACCTCATCCTACACTAGTAGACCTCATCCTACACCCCAGTCCTACACTAGTAGACCTCATCCTACACTAGTAGACCTCATCCTACACTAGTAGACCTCATCCTATCCACTAGTAGACCTCATCCTACACTAGTAGACCTCATCCTACACTAGTAGACCTCATCCTACACTAGTAGACCTCATCCTACACTAGTAGACCTCATCCTAACACTAGTAGACCTCATCCTACACTAGTAGACTCATCCTACACTAGTAGACCTCATCCTACACTAGTAGACCTCATCCTACACTAGTAGACCTCATCCTACACTAGTAGACCTCATCCTACACTAGTAGACCTACCTACACTAGTACCTCATCCTGCACTAGTAGACCTCATCCTACACTAGTAGACCTCATCCTACACTAGTAGACCTCATCCTACACTAGTAGACCTCATCCTACACTAGTAGACCCTCATCCTACACTAGTAGACCTCATCCTACACTAGTAGACCTCATCCTACACTAGTAGACCTCATCCTACACTAGTAGACCTCATCCTACACTAGTAGACCTCATCCTACACTAGTAGACATCATACCTACACTAGTAGACCTCATCCTACACTAGTAGACCTCATCCTACACTAGTAGACCTCATCCTACACTAGTAGACCCTCATCCTACACTAGTAGACCTCATCCTACACTAGTAGACCTCATCCTACACTAGTAGACCTCATCCTACACTAGTAGACCTCATCCTACACTAGTAGACCTCATCCTACACTAGTAGACCTCATCATACACTACAGTACCTCATCCTACACTAGTAGACCTCATCCTACACTAGTAGACCTCATCCTACACTAGTAACCTCATCCTACACTAGTAGACCTCATCCTACACTAGTAGACCTCATCCTACACTAGTAGACCTCATCCTACACTAGTAGACCTCATCCTACACTAGTAGACCTCATCCTACACTAGTAGACCTCATCCTACACTAGTAGACCTCATCCTACACTAGTAGACCTCATCCTACACTAGTAGACCTCATCCTACACTAGTAGACCTCATCCTACACTAGTAGACCTCATCCTACACTAGTAGACCTCATCCTACACTAGTAGACCTCTCTCTGTACTACAGTAGTAGACTCATCCTGTACTAGTAGACCTCATCTAGTAGACCTCATCCTACACTAGTAGACCTCATCCTGTACTAGTAGACCTCATCCTACACTAGTAGACCTCATCCTACACTAGTAGACCTCATCCTACACTAGTAGACCTCATCCTACACTAGTAGACCTCATCCTACACTAGTAGACCTCATCCTACACTAGTAGACCTCATCCTACACTAGTAGACCTCATCCTACACTAGTAGACCTCATCCTACACTAGTAGACCTCATCCTACACTAGTAGACCTCATCCTACACTAGTAGACACATCCTACACTAGTAGACCTCATCCTACACTAGTAGACCTCATCCTACACTAGTAGACCTCATCCTACACTAGTAGACCTCATCCTACACTAGTAGACCTCATCCTACACTAGTAGACCTCATCCTACACTAGTAGACCTCATCCTACACTAGTAGACCTCATCCTACACTAGTAGACCTCATCCTACAACTAGTAGACCTCATCCTACACTAGTAGACCTCATCCTACACTAGTAGCCTCATCCTACACTAGTAGACCTCATCCTACACTAGTAGACCTCATCTACACTAGTAGACCTCATCCTACACTAGTAGACCTCATCCTACACTAGTAGACCTCATCCTACACTAGTAGACCTCATCCTACACTAGTAGACCTCATCCTACACTAGTAGACCTCATCCTACACTACTAGTAGACCTCATCCTACACTAGTAGACCTCATCCTACACTAGTAGACCTCATCCTACACTAGTAGACCTCATCCTACACTAGTAGACCTCATCCTACACTAGTAGACCTCATCCTACACTAGTAGTAGACCTCATCCTACACACTAGTAGACCTCATCCTACACTAGTAGACCTCATCCTACACTAGTAGACCTCATCCTACACTAGTAGACCTCATCCTACACTAGTAGACCTCATCCTACACTAGTAGACCTCATCCTACACTAGTAGACCTCATCCTACACTAGTAGACCTCATCCTACACTAGTAGACCTCATCCTACACTAGTAGACCTCATCCTGCACTAGTAGACCTCATCCTGCACTAGTAGAACCTCATCCTACACTAGTAGACCTCATCCTACACTAGTAGACCTCATCCTACACTAGTAGACCTCATCCTACACTAGTAGACCTCATCCTGTACTAGTAGACCTCATCCTACACTAGTAGACCTCATCCTACACTAGTAGACCTCATCCTACACTAGTAGACCTCATCCTACACTAGTAGACCTCATCCTACACTAGTAGACCTCATCCTACACTAGTAGACCCTCATCCTACACTAGTAGACCTCATCCTACACTAGTAGACCTCATCCTACACTAGTAGACCTCATCCTACACTAGTAGACCTCATCCTACACTAGTAGACCTCATCCTACACTAGTAGACCTCATCCTACACTAGTAGACCTCATCCTACACTAGTAGACCTCATCCCTACACTAGTAGACCTCATCCTACACTAGTAGACCTCATCCTACACTAGTAGACCTCATCCTACACTAGTAGACCTCATCCTACACTAGTAGACCTCATCCTACACTAGTAGACCTCATCCTACACACTAGTAGTAACCTCATCCTCACTCATCCTGCACTAGTAGACCTCATCCTACACTAGTAGACCCTCATCCTACACTAGTAGACCTCATCCTACACTAGTAGACCTCATCCTACACTAGTACACCTCATCCTACACTAGTAGACCTCATCCTAACACTAGTAGACCTCATCCTACACTAGTAGACCTCATCCTACACTAGTAGACCTCATCCTACACTAGTAGACCTCATCCTGCACTAGTAGACCTCATCCTACACTAGTAGACCTCATCCTACACTAGTAGACCTCATCCTACACTAGTAGACCTCATCCTACACTAGTAGACCTCATCCTACACTAGTAGACCTCATCCTACACTAGTAGTAGACCTCATCCTACACTAGTAGACCTCATCCTACACTAGTAGACCTCATCCTACACTAGTAGACCTCATCCTGTACTAGTAGACCTCATCCTTACACTAGTAGACCTCATCCTACACTAGTAGACCTCATCCTACACTAGTAGACCTCATCCTACACTAGTAGAGCCCTCATCCTGCACTAGTAGACCTCATCCTACACTAGTAGACCTCATCCTACACTAGTAGACCTCATCCTACACTAGTAGACCTCATCCTACACTAGTAGACCTCATCCTACACTAGTAGACCTCATCCTACACTAGTAGACCTATCCTACACTAGTAGACCTCATCCTACACTAGTAGACCTCATCCTACACTAGTAGACCTCATCCTACACTAGTAGACCTCATCCTACACTAGTAGACCCTCATCCTACACTAGTAGACCTCATCCTACACTAGTAGACCTCATCCTGTACACTAGTAGACCTCATCCTACACTAGTAGACCTCATCCTACACTAGTAAACCTCATCCCACACTAGTAGACCTCATCCTGCACTAGTAGACCTCATCCTACACTAGTAAGACCTCATCCTACACTAGTAGACCTCATCACTGTACTAGTAGACCCTCATCCTACACTAGTAGACCTCATCCTACACTAGTAGACCTCATCCTACACTAGTAGACCTCATCCTACACTAGTAGACCCATCATCCTCCTGCACTAGTAGACCTCATCCTGCACTAGTAGACCTCATCCTACACTAGTAGACCTCATCCTACACTAGTAGACCTCATCCTACACTAGTAGACCTCATCCTGTACTAGTAAACCTCATCCTACACTAGTAGACCTCATCCTACACTAGTAGACCTCATCCTACACTAGTAGACCTCATCCTACACTAGTAGACCTCATCCTACACTAGTAGACCTCATCCTACACTAGTAGACCTCATCCTACACTAGTAGACCTCATCCTACACTAGTAGACCTCATCCTACACTAGTAGACCTCATCCTACACTAGTAGACCTCATCCTACACTAGTAGACCTCATCCTACACTAGTAGACCTCATCCTACACTAGTAGACCTCATCCTGTACTAGTAGACCTCCTCATCCTACACTAGTAGACCTCATCCTACACTAGTAGACCTCATCCTACACTAGTAGACCTCATCCTACACTAGTAGACCTCATCCTACACTAGTAGACCTCATCCTACACTAGTAGACCTCATCCTACACTAGTAGACCTCATCCTGTACTAGTAGACCTCATCCTACACTAGTAGACCTCATCCTACACTAGTAGACCTCATCCTACACTAGTAAACCTCATCCTACACTAGTAAACCTCATCCTACACTAGTAGACCTCATCCTACACTAGTAGACCTCATCCTGTACTAGTAGACCTCATCCTACACTAGTAGACCTCATCCTACACTAGTAGACCTCATCCTGTACTAGTAGACCTCATCCTACACTAGTAGACCTCATCCTACACTAGTAGACCTCATCCTACACTAGTAGACCTCATCCTGTACTAGTAGACCTCATCCTACACTAGTAGACCTCATCCTACACTAGTAGACCTCATCCTACACTAGTAGACCTCATCCTACACTAGTAAACCTCATCCTACACTAGTAGACCTCATCCTACACTAGTAGACCTCATCCTACACTAGTAGACCTCATCCTACACTAGTAGACCTCATCCTACACTAGTAGACCTCATCCTACACTATGTAGACCCTCATCCTACACTACTAGTAGCCCTCATCCTACACTAGTAGACCTCATCCTACACTAGTAGACCTCATCCTACACTAGTAGACCTCATCCTACACTAGTAGACCTCATCCTACACTAGTAGACCTCATCCTACACTAGTAGACCTCATCCATACACTAGTAGACCTCATCCTACACTAGTAGACCTCATCCTACACTAGTAGACCTCATCCTACACTAGTAGACCTCATCCTACACTAGTAGATCTCATGCTACACTAGTAGACCTCATCCTGCACTAGTAGACCTCATCCTGTACTAGTAGACCTCATCCTACACTAGTAGAACCTCATCCTACACTAGTAGACCTCAAACTAGTAGACCTCATCCTACACTAGTAGACCTCATCCTACACTAGTAGACCTCATCCTACACTAGTAGACCTCATCCTACACTAGTAGACCTCATCCTACATGAGTAAACCTCATCCTACACTAGTAGAGACCTCATCCTACACTAGTAGACCTCATCCTCACGTACCTAGTACTACCTCATCCTACACTAGTAGACCTCATCCTACACTAGTAAACCTCATCCTACACTAGTAGACCTCATCCTACACTAGTAGACCTCATCCTACACTAGTAGACCTCATCCTACACTAGTAGACCTCATCCTACACTAGTAGACCTCATCCTACACTAGTAAGACCTCATCCTACACTAGTAGACCTCATCCTACACTAGTAGACCTCATCCTACACTAGTAGACCTCATCCTACACTAGTAGACCTCATCCTACACTAGTAGACCTCATCCTACACTAGTAGACCTCATCCTACACTAGTAGACCTCATCCTACACTAGTAGACCTCATCCTACACTAGTAGACCTCATCCTACACTAGTAGACCTCATCCTACACTAGTAGACCTCATCCTACACTAGTAGACCTCATCCTACACTAGTAGACCTCATCCTACACTAGTAGACCTCATCCTACACTAGTAGACCTCATCCTACACTAGTAGACCTCATCCTACACTAGTATACCTCATCCTACACTAGTCTCACCTACACTAGAGACCTCATCCTACACTAGTAGACCTCATCCTACACTAGTAGACCTCATCCTACACTAGTAGACCTCATCCTACACTAGTAGACCTCATCCTACACTAGTAGACCTCATCCTACACTAGTAGACCTCATCCTGTACTAGTAGACCCTCATCCTACACTAGTAGACCTCATCCTACACTAGTAAACCTCATCCTACACTAGTAGACCTCATCCTACACTAGTAGACCTCATCCTACACTAGTAGACCTCATCCTACACTAGTAGACCTCATCCTACACTAGTAGACCTCATCCTAACACTAGTAGACCTCATCCTACACTAGTAGACCTCATCCTCCTACACTAGTAGTCACCTCATCCTACACTAGTAGACCTCATCCTACACTAGTAGACCTCATCCTGCACTAGTAGACCTCATCCTACACTAGTAGACCTCATCCTACACTAGTAGACCTCATCCTGTACTAGTAGACCTCATCCTGACACTAGTAGACCTCATCCTGTACTAGTAGTAGACCTCATCCTACACTAGTAGACTCATCCTACACTAGTACACCTCATCCTACACTAGTAGACCTCATCCTACACTAGTAGACCTCATCCTACACTAGTAGACCTCATCCTACACTAGTAGACCTCATCCTACACTAGTAGACCTCATCCTACACTAGTAGACCTCATCCTACACTAGTAGACCTCATCCTACACTAGTAGACCTCATCCTACACTAGTAGACCTCATCCTACACTAGTAGAACCTCATCCTACACTAGTAGACCTCATCCTACACTAGTAGACCTCATCCTACACTAGTAGACCTCATCCTACACTAGTAGACCTCATCCTACACTAGTAGACCTCATCCTACACTAGTAGACCTCATCCTACACTAGTAGACCTCATCCTACACTAGTAGACCTCATCCTACACTAGTAGACCTCATCCTACACTAGTAGACCTCATCCTACACTAGTAGACCTCATCCTACACTAGTAGACCTCATCCTACACTAGTAGACCTCATCCTACACTAGTAGACCTCATCCTACACTAGTAGACCTCATCCTACACTAGTAGACCTCATCCTACACTAGTAGACCTCATCCTACACTAGTAGACCTCATCCTACACTAGTAGACCTCATCCTACACTAGTAGACCTCATCCTACACTAGTAAACCTCATCCTACACTAGTAGACCTCATCCTACACTAGTAGACCTCATCCTGCACTAGTAGACCTCATCCTACACTAGTAGACCTCATCCTACACTAGTAGACCTCATCCTACACTAGTAGACCTCATCCTACACTAGTAGACCTCATCCTACACTAGTAGACCTCATCCTACACTAGTAGACCTCATCCTGTACTAGTAGACCTCATCCTACACTAGTAGACCTCATCCTACACTAGTAGACCTCATCCTACACTAGTAGACCTCATCCTACACTAGTAGACCTCATCCTACACTAGTAGACCTCATCCTACACTAGTAGACCTCATCCTACACTAGTAGACCTCATCCTACCTCACTAGTAGACCTCATCCTGCACTAGTAGACCCTCATCCTGTACTAGTAGACCTCATCCTACACTAGTAGACCTCATCCTACACTATAGTACTCACCTCATCCTACCTACTAGTAGACCTCATCCTGTACTAGTAGACCTCATCCTACACTAGTAGACCTCATCCTACACTAGTAGACCTCATCCTACACTAGTAGACCTCATCCTACACTAGTAGACCTCATCCTACACTAGTAGACCTCATCCTACACTAGTAGACCTCATCCTACACTAGTAGACCTCATCCCTACACTAGTAGACCTCATCCTACACTAGTAGACCTCATCCTACACTCATCCTACACTAGTAGACCTCATCCTACACTAGTAGACCTCATCCTACACTAGTAGACCTCATCCTACACTAGTAGACCTCTCATCCTACACTAGTAGACCTCATCCTACACACTAGTAGACCTCATCCTACACTAGTAGACCTCATCCTGCACTAGTAGACCTTCATCCTACACTAGTAGACCTCATCCTACACTATAGAGACCTCAATCCTACACTAGTAGACCTCATCCTGCACTAGTAGACCTCATCCTACAACTAGTAGACCTCATCCTACACTAGTAAACCTCAT
>CM072229.1:54871290-54928454 GCA_036851935.1 Coregonus suidteri | reverse complement strand
TTAGCCCTCATCCTAAATAACTACTCATAGTGCCTCCTACAATAGTAAAACCCTCCTTTCCCTTGAACCTATCCCACCTATTGTCCTTCCAACCTTTTCACCCCATTAAAAAAAACCTCATCTTACTGTAGCCCATCCCACACTAGTAAACTCATCCTACACTAGTAGACCTCATCCTGCCACTAGTAAACCTCATCCTACACTAGTACACCTCTCCTACGACTCGTAGACACTCATCCTGCACTATTACACCTCATCCTACACTAGTACACCTCATCCTACTAGACTCACTACACAGTAAACCTCATCCTAAGACTAGTACACCTCATCCTACACTAGGACCTGATCCTTACACTAGTAGAACCTCTACTACACTAGTACAGACCTCATCACTACACTAGTAGACCTCATTCTGCACTAGTAGAGACTCATCCTAAACTAGTACACCTCATCCTACCACTACTAGACCTCATACTACACTAGTAGATAGACCTCATCCTACACTAGTAAACCTCATCCTACACTAGTAGACCTCATCCTGCACTAGTAAACCTCATCCTACACTAGTACACCTCATCCTACACTAGTACAACTCATTCTGCACTAGTAAGCCTCATCCGTGGCTAACACTAGTAGACCTCATCCTACACTAGTAGACCTCATCCTACACTAGTAGACCTCACTACACTAGTAACCCTCATCCTACACTAGTAGACCTCATCCTACACTAGTAGAACCTCATCCTACACTAGACCTCATCCTACACTAGTAGACCTCATCCTACACTAGTAGACCTCATCCTGCACTAGTAGACCTCATCCTGCACTAGTAGACCTCATCCTACACTAGTAGACCTCATCCTACACTAGTAGACCTCATCCTAACACTAGTAGGACCTCATCCTACACTAGTAGACCTCATCCTACACTAGTAGACCTCATCCTACACTAGTAGACCTCATCCTACACTAGTAGACCTCATCCTGTACTAGTAGACCTCATCCTACACTAGTACACCTCATCCTACAGATAGTAGACCTCATCTACACTAGTAGACCTCATCCTACACTAGTAGACCTCATCCTACACTAGTACACCTCATCCTACACTAGTAGACCTCATCCTACACTAGTAGACCTCATCCTACACTAGTAGACCTCATCCTGCACTAGTACACCTCATCCTATCTAGACCTAGTACACTAGTAAGACCTCATCCTACACTAGTAGACCTCATCCTACACTAGTAGACCTCATCCTACCACTAGTAGACCTCATCTACACTAGTAGACCTCATCCTACACTAGTAGGACCTCATCCTACACTAGTAGACCTCATCCTGCACTAGTCATCCTGCACTAGTAGACCTCATCCCGGCACTAGTAGACCTCATCCTGTACTAGTAGACCTAGTAGAATCCTGTACTAGTAGCCCTCATCCTACACTAGTAACCTCATCCTACACTAGTAAACCTCATCCTACACTAGTAGACCTCACCCTACACTAGTAGACCTCATCCTGTACTATTAGATCTCATCCTACACTAGTAGACCTCATCCTACACTAGTACACCTCATCCTACACTAGTAGACCTAATCCTGTACTAGTAGACCTCATCCTACACTAGTACACCTCATCCTACACTAGTAGACCTCATCCTACACTAATAGACCTCATCCTATACTAGTAGACCTCATTCTACACTAGTACCCCTCTTCCTGCACTAGTAGACCTCATCCTGTACTAGTAGACCTCATCCTGTACTAGTAGACCTCATCCTGTACTAGTAGACCTCATCCTGTACTAGTAGCCCTCATCCTACACTAGTAAACCTCATCCTACACTATTAGACCTCATCCTACACTAGTAGACCTCACCCTACACTAGTAGACCTCATCCTACACTAGTAGACCTCATCCTGTACTATTAGACCTCATCCTACACTAGTAGACCTCATCCTACACTAGTACACCTCATTCTACACTAGTAGACCTCATCCTGTACTAGTAGACCTCATCCTACACTAGTACATTTTACATTTTTTTTTTACATTTTAGTCATTTAGCAGACGCTCTTATCCAGAGCGACTTACAGTTAGTGAATACATTTTTTTTATTATTTTTTTATACTGGTCCCCCGTCGGATTCGAACCCACAACCCTGGCGTTGCAAACGCCATGCTCTTTCAACTGAGCTACATCCCTGCCGGCCATTCCCTCCCCTACCCTGGACGACGCTGGGCCAATTGTGCGGCCGCCCCATGAATCTACCGGTCGACCCTCCGGCTGCGACAGAGCCTGGATTCGAACCAGGATCTAGTGGCACAGTTAGCACTGCGATGCAGTGCCTTAGACCACTGCGCCACTCAGGAGTTAGACCTCATCCTACACTAGTACACCTCATCCTACACTAGTAGACCTCATCCTACACTAATAGACCTCATCCTATACTAGTAGACCTCATCCTACACTAGTAGACCTCATCCTACACTAGTACACCTCTTCCTGCACTAGTAGACCTCATCCTGCACTAGTAGACCTCATCCTGCACTAGTAGACCTCATCCTACACTAGTAGACCTCATCCTACACTAGTAGACCTCATCCTACACTAGTAGACATCATCCTACACTAGTAGACATCATCCTACACTAGTAAACCTCATCCTACACTAGTAGACCTCATCCTGCACTAGTAGACCTCATCCTACACTAGTAGACCTCATCCTGCACTAGTAGACCTCATCCTACACTAGTAGACCTCATCCTACACTAGTACACCTCTTCCTGCACTAGTAGACCTCATCCTGTACTAGTAGACATCATCCTTCACTAGTAGCAGACGCTCATTCCTGCGACTTACTAGTAGACCTCATACATTTATTACTAGTAGAACCTCATCCTATGTCTGATTAGAACCTCATCCTGCTGGCAAGTAGACCTCATCCTGTACTAGTTAAACCTCATCCTACACTGGTAGACCTCATCCTACACTAGTAGACCTGATCCTACACTAGTAGCCCTCATCCTACACTAGTAGACCTCATCCTGCATTGGTAGACCTCGATCCTACACTAGTTGACATAATCCTACACTGCTAGTAGTGCCCTCATCCACACTAGTAGACCTCATCCTGTACTAGTAGACATCATCCTTCACTAGTAGACCTCATCGTACACTACTAAACCTCATCCTACAATAGTATACATCATCTTGTACTAGTAGCCCTCATCCTACACTAGTAGACCTCATCCTACACTAGTAGACCTCATCATACACTAGCAGACCTCATCCATGTACTAGTAGACCTCATCCTGCATTAGTAGACCTCATCCTACACTATTTGACATAATCCTACACTAGTAGACCTCATCCTGCACTAGTAGACCTCATCCTGTACTAGTAGACCTCATCCTATGCTGGTAGACCTCATCCTGCACAAGTAGACCTCATCCTGTACTAGTAAACCTCATCCTACACTGGTAGACCTCATCCTACACTAGTAGACCTGATCCTACACTAGTAGTCCTCATCCTACACTAGTAGACCTCATCCTGCATTGGTAGACCTCATCCTACACTATTTGACATAATCCTACACTAGTAGACCTCATCCTGCACTAGTAGACCTCATCATGTACTAGTAGACCTCATCCTACACTAGTAGACCTCATCCTACACTAGTAGATCTCATCCTACACTAGTAGACCTCATCATGTACTAGTAGACCTCATCATACACTAGTAGACCTCATCCTACACTAGTAGACCTCATCCTGTACTAGTAGACCTCATCCTGTACTAGTAGACCTCATCCTACACTAGTAGACCTCATCCTACACTAGTAGACCTCATCATACACTAGTAGATCTCATCCTACACTAGTAGACCTCATCATGTACTAGTAGACCTCATCATACACTAGTAGACCTCATCCTACACTAGTAGACCTCATCCTACACTAGTAGACCTTCCTACACTAGTAGACCTCATCCTACACTAGTAGACCTCATCCTACACTAATAGATGTCATCCTGTACTAGTAGACCTCATCCTACATGATGTGGGCCTAATGTCCAGCTATACCAAGGCAATATGTTAGGAATAATAATATGCTCAGCTATAGAGAACTGCAACAACTCTAGTATGTCAAAAATGTTAGATGTTTTAGATTTGTTCTGACATAGCTTTAGGTAAATTATTTGTCCACATGAGTGTCATTTTTCGAACACACATAGCTTGTTCAAACCATGCTCTTTACCAACGGAATCTTGTACCTTTTGTAGTTCTTGCCACTACAAATCAAAAGGGATGTCAGTGAAAAATATAATCTGAATCTGAAATTGCTAGCCTGTTGATTAAAATGTTATGCTATGGATGCTTTAGGTTCACTAACATTAGAGCATTCATGGCTTGCCATTACAGCATTGTAACATTTTAAATATAGTTCGTTTTCATTCGAAATATAATTGATTGGTCACCAATACGTTATTACCACTTTATGATGCAATATGGGAAAGTTGCTTGAATAAACAATTTATTGTGCGTGTGATCAATTCTAAGGCGGGCTTTTAATTGATCAGCCAATAAGAAGTTATCAGAGGAATAGTGTTATCCAATGAGAGGCAGGGAGCCTGGGGGTTAGTAGGAATTGTTAGCTGCGTGGCTATGAAATAGTTTCAGCTTACTTCGGCCACGGATGTGGAGCGATAAGGAGCGACCCGGTGGAATACCCAGAAGTGGTAGGGAATACCCAAACTGGATGGGCTCTCTCGACAAAATATCTTGAAATGTAGGCTACGTTTTTACACGTATTCACATGCTGGGGTTGTTGTAATAGCTGTTTTTTTTTCGTTATTGTTTTTTTTTTTTTACTATTGAGAACAAACAATGTCTCAAAGAGTGAGAAGAAACGGGTCTCCGACCTCGAGCTGTTTGTCTATACCGAGCAGCGCAACCGGTGGTGAAGTCGGCGCTACAACTGGCTGCTCGGGAGCTGCGGGATGCAGTTCAGGAATGAGTGTGTTCAGTCGCCTCCTGCCCATGAAAGCGACGGTTCCGTTCCAGCTGAAACCGCAGATACAGCCCCCCCTGCTGACCAGGTCCGTGCAGGTTACGGCTAGTGGAGGCAGCAGCCCCACGCACACCAACACCGGGAACGGTACATTCCACAGTAGCGGATGCAGCGCCAGCGACGCACCTGAAACGCGCACGTCGACGTCATTGAGTCGCAGCCCCACTCGTGCTGTTGTCAACTCATCATCATCAACAGCTGTTGTTGTTCTGGTCTCCTCGCCAGCCAGCATCCCTCTGTCCTCTCCTTCTGTGTCTCCTTCCTCCGGCACGGTGGGACGGGTACAGGCCAGGACAGGCTCACCCTCCTCCCCATCCGCCAGAGCCAACCCCCCCGCCAACACCACCATATCTGGTCACCCTGTTGCTGCATCAGGGTCCAACACCGCCACATTCCGAGCCGCTCAAACACAATCCCCTCTTCCTCCCGTAGCAGCGTCACCTCCACAATATGTAACTTTCCCAGTGATCTCACCTGCACCTCACGTCAACATTCACACCTACGGATCTAGTAGCAGCAGTCTGGGTGTCCCCCCTGTTTACACCGCAGATGGCTCCCCCTGCTACTCCCCCATCCAGCAGCTACCCTGGCCGGCAGACTACCCGATCCTGACGACCTCTCTACATCTACAGCCTTTCTCGGCTTCTCTTCCATCTTCCTCCTCTTTGTCATCTTGTGGTGGTCAGCAGGGCAGAGCGGTGCCCCTGGCTGCGCCACAGCGCTGGTCCCCCGGCCTGGAACAGGACCGACTGTCTCCCGAGAGAGTCGGCCCCAGCTCGCCTGATGCAGGTAAAGTTTACATCGCTAAAAGCATTTGCATTGTGAAAGGCACTTCAATACATTCTCCAGGTTGTTCTGTTTTTTTTCTTCTTCGTAGCAGGTTAGGATAACTTATGCAGCTGGTTAGGAGACTGAGGTTAAGGTTAGGAAAAGGGTTAGGGTTAGCGAAGATTCTCTCCTAACCTGCTACTGAAATAATTTTTGTATAAAAGTGGTGTGAAAAGTGTGCCCCCTTTACATATCTATCACTCCGGTATCCCTGAATATTGAGTTGGCACTGATCATGTACAGTGGGGAGAACAAGTATTTGATACACTGCCGATTTTGCAGGTTTTCCTACTTACAAAGCATGTAGAGGTCTGTAATTTTTTATCATAGGTACACTTCAACTGTGAGAGACGGAATCTAAAACAAAAATCCAGAAAATCACATTGTATGATTTTTACATAATTCATTTGCATTTCATTGAATTTGTCTTACTTGACTTGACTTTCTAGTACTACCGATTTATTGATAACTGCATTGTTGGGAAAGAGCTAGAAAGGCATTTCACTGTACTTGTGCACGTGACAATAAAACTTGAAACGTAAGTTATTAAAATAAAAAGAATGCTATTCAAAGCCTGCGTGTATAATGCATTATGAGGCTTTGAAGACCAGTCATAAGCATGCGGGACCTCATTATAATGTCCATATTATGTCCTATAATCATCAGTTACTTGCCATAAAGTGTTACGATAATGCTTACACATGCTGCAATAACGTTGTCTGTTCAATGCGAACTATCCTGTGAAGTAAAACAGGTTCAGTACAGTTCATGTTATAGCTCAGCTGCTAGAACCTCTGCCTGAACCGGGTTCCACGTTCCGCCTGAACCGGGTTCCACGTTCCGCCTGAACCGGGTTCCACGTTCCGCCTGAACCGGGTTCCACGTTCCGCTTGAACCGGGTTCCACGTTCCGCCTGAACCGGGTTCCACGTTCCGCCAGAACCGGGTTCCACGTTCCGCCTGAACCGGGTTCCACGTTCCAGTTGTTTGCATTTCTGATGCCGTTCCAACGAAAAAAATGGTTCCGGTTTTCAGTTCTGTTCCCTGAACCGGGTTCCATGTGGGTGGGAGGTCATATTAGGTTACTATGCTAGTTTACCTTTCTACTCCAGCTTTCTAGGAATGTAATGTTGGTGTGTGCATACTGCCAGAGAGGAAAAGGCCAAGGAATAGAGGATTGCAGACACTCAGAACTTCTCTCATGTATTACAAGCAGGTGTTGGAACCCGGTTCAGGGAACAGAACTGAAAACCGGAACCATTTTTTCGTTGGAACAGCATCAGAAATGCAAACGACTGATCTGTACTGTTCCGAAACAGAACCGTTATTTTAAAATAATGGGAACAAGTTAATAACGTTATTTTTCGTTCCAGGCTTCTTCTTTTTTTTTAACAGTCCCACAAAAAACGCAGCAAAGCACTAAACGCATCAGCACATTGCATACATGGGCCTATAGGCTTAGGCGTCCACTGTATGATATTAAGATTTAAATATAGATAAATGATATGCAGTACCAGTCAAACGTTTGGACACACCTACTCATTCCAGGGTTAATCTTTATTATCTACTATACTACTTAATAATAGTGAAGACATCAACTATGAAATAACACTTGAAGAAACATTCAAAGTTCTTGAAAAGTTTTGTATTGACTGACCTTCATGTCTTAAAGTAATGATGGACTGTCGTTTCTCTTTGCTTATTTGAGCTGTTCTTGCCATAATATGGACTTGGTCTTTTACCAAATAGGGCTATCTTCTGTATACCACCCCTACCTTGTCACAATACAACTGATTGGCTCAAACGCATTAAGAAGGAAATAAATTCCACAAATTAACTTTTAAGAAGGCACACCTGTTAATTGAAATGCATTCCAGGTGACTACCTCATGAAGCTGGTTGAGAGAATGCCAAGAGTGTGCAAAGCTGTCATCAAGGCAAAGGGTGGCTATTTGAAGAATCTCGAATATAAAATATATTTTGATTTGTTTAACACTTTTTTTGGTTAATACATGATTCCATACAGTGGGGAAAAAAAGTATTTAGTCAGCCACCAATTGTGCAAGTTCTCCCACTTAAAAAGATGAGAGATGCCTGTAATTTTCATCATAGGTACAAGTCAACTATGACAGACAAATTGAGAAAGAAAAATCCTAGAAAATCACATTGTAGGATTTTTTTATGAATTTATTTGCAAATTATGGTGGAAAATAAGTATTTGGTCGCCTACAAACAAGCAAGATTTCTGGCTCTCACAGACCTGTAACTTATTCTTTAAGAGGCTCCTCTGTCCTCCACTCGTTACCTGTATTAATGGCACCTGTTTGAACTTGTATCAGTATAAAAGACACCTGTCCACAACCTCAAACAGTCACACTCCAAACTCCACTATGGCCAAGACCAAAGAGCTGTCAAAGGACACCAGAAACAAAATTGTAGACCTGCACCAGGCTGGGAAGACTGAATCTGCAATAGGTAAGCAGCTTGGTTTGAAGAAATCAACTGTGGGAGCAATTATTAGGAAATGGAAGACATACAAGACCACTGATAATCTCCCTCGATCTGGGGCTCCACGCAAGATCTCACCCCGTGGGGTCAAAATGATCACAAGAACGGTGAGCAAAAATCCCAGAACCACACGGGGGGACCTAGTGAATGACCTGCAGAGAACTGGGACCAAAGTAACAAAGCCTACCATCAGTAACATACTACGCCGCCAGGGACTCAAATCCTGCAGTGCCAGACGTGTCCCCCTGCTTAAGCCAGTACATGTCCAGGCCCGTCTGAAGTTTGCTAGAGTGCATTAGGATGATCCAGAAGAGGATTGGGATAATGTCATATGGTCAGATGAAACTCAACTCGTTGTGTTTGGAGGACAAAGAATGCTGAGTTGACTCCAAAGAACACCATACCTACTGTGAAGCATGGGGGTGGAAACATCATGCTTTGGGGCTGTTTTTCTGCAAAGGGACCAGGACGACTGATCCGTGTAAAGGAAAGAATGAATGGGGCCGTGTATCGTGAGATTTTGAGTGAAAACCTCCTTCCATCAGCAAGGGCATTGAAGATGAAACGTGGCTGGGTCTTTCAGCATGACAATGATCCCAAACACATTGCCCGGGCAACGAAGGAGTGGCTTCGTAAGAAGCATTTCAAGGTCCTGGAGTGGCCTAGCCAGTCTCCAGATCTCAACCCCATAGAAAATGTTTGGAGGGAGTTGAAAGTCCGTGTTGCCCAGCGACAGCCCCAAAACATCACTGCTCTAGAGGAGATCTGCATGGAGGAATGGGCCAAAATACCAGCAACAGTGTGTGAAAACCTTGTGAAGACTTACAGAAAACGTTTGACCTGTGTCATTGCCAACAAAGGGTATATAACAAAGTATTGAGAAACTTTTGTTATTGACCAAATACTTATTTTCCACCATAATTTGCAAATAAATTCATAAAAAATCCTACAATGTGATTTTCTGGATTTTTCTTTCTCATTTTGTCTGTCATAGTTGACGTGTACCTATGATGAAAATTACAGGCCTCTCTCATCTTTTTAAGTGGGAGAACTTGGACCATTGGTGGCTGACTAAATACTTTTTTCCCCCACTGTATGTGTTATTTCATAGTTTTGATGTCTTCACTATTATTCTACAATGTAGAAAATAGTAAAAATAAAGAAAATCCAAACTTTTGACTGGTATTGTACATCCTGTCATAAAATTAATTGTCAAGGCATAGATATACATTAAACACAATGTCACGCTGTTAACCTGCCCCTTTGTTTGTGTTAGCCAAACTCATGTTAGGTTGCCTCTGATCAGAAAGGACGCATCTACGTCTGCATCTGTGTCATATCACTGACTCTACCTTTAAAAGTTACCTGAACTAAATTCCAGAAAGTTCTTCCGGTCTCAGCCTCTTCCCTGGGTGAAACAGTGTGAGCTCCCACCAGATCTAAGAACCTGTATTGTACTGTATTACTAGGCAGAACTCCCCATGCTCTCGTTTAACCCTGCGGTGGCATAGGTCATCAACACACTTATCCCTCTGCAGTGCCTTCGGAAAGTATTCAGACCCTGTCACGCCCTGATTTTGAGAACCTGTTATTCTCTGGTTAGTTTGGTCAGGTTGTGAACGTTGACATTCTATGTTATCTATTTCTATGTTGGCCGGGTGTGGTTCCCAATCAGAGGCAGCTGTCGATCGTTGTCTCTGATTGGGGATCATACTTAGGCAGCCATTTTGCCTACCTATGTTTTATTTATTTTATTTATTTCACCTTTATTTAACCAGGTAAGCCAGTTGAGAACATGTTCTCATTTACAACTGCGACCTGGCCAAGATAAAGCAAAGCAGTGCGATAAAAACAACAACACAGAGTTACATATGGGGTAAAACAAAACATAAAGTCAAAAATACAACAGAAAATATATATACAGTGTGTGCAAATGTAGTAAGTTATGGAGGTAAGGCAATAAATAGGCCATAGTGCAAAATAATTACAATTAGTATTAACACTGGAATGATATATGTGCAAGAGATAATGTGCAAATAGAGATACTGGGGTGCAAATGAGCAAAATAAAAAACAATACCCCATAAAGACAAAGTGAAAACAGGTTTTTAGACATTTTTGCTAATTTATATGAATTTTATTCAGACCCTTTGCTATGAGACTCAAAATTGAGCTCAGGTGCATCCTGTTTCCATTGATCATCCTTGATGTTTCTACAACTTGATTGGAGTCCACCTGTGGTAAATTCAATTGATTGGATATGATTTGGAAAGGCACACACCTGTCTATATAAGGTCCCACAGTTGACAGTGCATGTCAGAGCAAAAACCAAGCCATGAGGTCGAAGGAATTGTCCGTAGAGCTCCGAGACAGGATTGTGTTGAGGCACAGATATGGGGAAGGGTACAAAAACAATGTCTGCAGCATTGAAGGTCCCCAAGAACACAGTGGCCTCCATCATTCTTCAATGGAAGAAGTTTGGAACCACCAAGACTCTTCCTAGAGTTGGCCGCCCGGCCAAACTGAGCAATCGGGGGCGAAGGGCCTTGGTCAGAGAGGTGACCAAGAACCCGATGGTCACTCTGACAGAGCTCCAGAGTTCATCTGTGGAGATGGGAGAACCTTCCAGAAGGACAACCATCTCTGCAGCACTCCATCAATCAGGCCTTTATGGTAGAGTGACCAGACGGAAGCCACTCCTCAGTAAAAGGCACATGACAGCCAGCTTGGAGTTTGCCAAAAGGCACCTAAAGACTCTCAGACCATGAGAAACAAGATTCTCTGGTCTGATGAAACCAATATTGAAATCTTTGGCCTGAATGCCAAGCGTCACGTCTGGAGGAAACCTGGCACCATCCCTACGGTGAAGCATGGGGGTGGCAGCATCATGCTGTGGGGATGTTTTTCAGCAGCAGGGTACTGGGAGACTAGTCAGGATCGAGGGAAAGATGAACGGAGCAAAGTACAGAGAGATCTTTGATGAAAACCTGTTCCAGAGCGCTCAGGACCTCAGACTGGGGCGAAGGTTCACCTTTCAACAGGACAACAACCCTAAGCACACAGCCAAGACAACGCAGGAGTGGCTTCGGGACAAGTCTCTGAATGTCCTTGAGTGGCCCAGCCAGAGCCCGGACTTGAACCCGATCGAACATCTCTGGATAGACCTGAAAATAGCTGTGCAGCAACGCTCGCCATTCCAACCTGACAGAGCTTGAGAGGATCTGCAGAGAAGAATGGGAGAAACTCCCCAAATACAGGTGTGCCAAGCTTATAGCGTCATACCCAAGAAGACTCAAGGCTGTAATCACTGACAAAGGCGCTTCAACAAAGTACTGAGTAAATGTAGTGGGTGATTTGGACGGAGTCAGGCGCAGGAGGGTAAATCACAGAATAAATGGTTTATTCGGCAGATACAGCGGTACGCAGCAATGTGTAAAACACTACAGTGCTGTATAACGGCGCACTGGAGAAAACAAAACACATGGGTGAATATCCAGGAGATACAATACAATAAAGATCCACTGAGCCTCACCACCTCTACATAAAAACAATCACACACAAAGACAAAGGGGGGCAGAGGGAACACTTATACAGGTACTGATGAGGGGATATGAACCAGGTGTGTGTAATAAACAAGACAAAACAAATGGAATGATGAGATGAGGAGCGGCAGTGGCTAGAAGGCCGGTGACGACGAACGCCGAAGCCCGAACAAGGAGAGGAGGCAGCTTCGGAGGAAGTCGTGACAGTAAATGGTCTGAATACTTATGTAAATGTTATATTTCCATATTTTAAAATAAATTAACAAAAAATTATAAAAACCTGGTTTTACTTTGTCATCATGAGGTATTGTGTGATTAGGAAAAAAACAAATGTAATACATTTTAGAATAAGGCTGTAACGTAAAACAAAATGTGGAATAAGTAAAGGGGTCTGAATACTTTCCAACCCCTTGACTTTTTCCACATTTTGTTACGTTACAGCCTTATTCTAAAATGTATTAATATATATATATATATATATATATATTTTTTTTTTTTTTATACTTTCCGAAGGCACTGTATATATATAATTGATTTTACATCATATCATTTCCTTTTCATCAACAAGTAATATTATATATAGAGAAAAGCCTGCAGAGCACACAACGTGTGATGTGGGGACTGGCACCTAGACCAAAATCAAAGAAAGAAAATATATAAATATGTTATTTGACAAAATACCACAACGTAACACACTGACGTTTCTGGAAATGATTCATGAGATACACAGAATGAAACAGAATGGGAATGGAGATGTTTTAGCAATGCATTCAGCTACAAGTGTTTTGTGCCAGACAAGACTAACCTAGAAATCATATCAGGAAAGGGTAACAAAATATGTAGTCAATATGTAATGATAATTAGTTAATGTTTTAATAATAATAAAATGCCATTTAGCAGACGCTTTTATCCAAAGCGACTTACAGTCATGTGTGCATACATTTTTGCATATGGGTGGTCCCGGGGATCGAACCCACTACCCTGACATTACAAGCGCCGTGCTCTACCAGCTGAGCTACAGAGGACCACAATCACTTTATTCACCTGTTTTTAGTCTTATCTTGTGAGGGAGACTGTTCTGGTGGTTTCCATTTCATAAAGACCTGTCAAACAGACGGCCTCTTATGTAATTGTGCCATTTGAAGCATTTGGGTTGGGCCGGATCGTACACAGCAGTGTGGAGACGGTTGTAGACACAACATGGACTATAGCTGCAGCCACCTCTAACAGTTCAGCTGGAGTCAGTGGCGTGTGGCGTCCATCCAGTTCAGCTGGAGTCAGTGGCGTGTGGCGTCCATCCAGTTCAGCTGGAGTCAGTGGCGTGTGGCGTCCATCCAGTTCAGCTGGAGTCAGTGGCGTGTGGCGTCCATCCAGTTCAGCTGGAGTCAGTGGCGTGTGGCGTCCATCCAGTTCAGCTGGAGTCAGTGGCGTGTGGCGTCCATCCAGTTCAGCTGGAGTCAGTGGCGTGTGGCGTCCATCCAGTTCAGCTGGAGTCAGTGGCGTGTGGCGTCCATCCAGTTCAGCTGGAGTCAGTGGCGTGTGGCGTCCATCCAGTTCAGCTGGAGTCAGTGGCGTGTGGTGTCCATCCAGTTCAGCTGGAGTCAGTGGCGTGTGGCGTCCATCCAGTTCAGCTGGAGTCAGTGGCGTGTGGCGTCCATCCAGTTCAGCTGGAGTCAGTGGCGTGTGGCGTCCATCCAGTTCAGCTGGAGTCAGTGGCGTGTGGCGTCCATCCAGTTCAGCTGGAGTCAGTGGCGTGTGGCATCCATCCAGTTCAGCTGGAGTCAGTGGCGTGTGGCGTCCATCCAGTTCAGCTGGAGTCAGTGGCGTGTGGCGTCCATCCAGTTCAGCTGGAGTCAGTGGCGTGTGGCGTCCATCCAGTTCAGCTGGAGTCAGTGGCGTGTGGCGTCCATCCAGTTCAGCTGGAGTCAGTGGCGTGTGGCGTCCATCCAGTTCAGCTGGAGTCAGTGGCGTGTGGCGTCCATCCAGTTCAGCTGGAGTCAGTGGCGTGTGGCGTCCATCCAGTTCAGCTGGAGTCAGTGGCGTGTGGCGTCCATCCAGTTCAGCTGGAGTCAGTGGCGTGTGGCGTCCATCCAGTTCAGCTGGAGTCAGTGGCGTGTGGCGTCCATCCAGTTCAGCTGGAGTCAGTGGCGTGTGGCGTCCATCCAGTTCAGCTGGAGTCAGTGGCGTGTGGCGTCCATCCAGTTCAGCTGGAGTCAGTGGCGTGTGGCGTCCATCCAGTTCAGCTGGAGTCAGTGGCGTGTGGCGTCCATCCAGTTCAGCTGGAGTCAGTGGCGTGTGGCATCCATCCAGCTCAGTCATGCAAAGGAATAAAGAAGGAGTCTGAGTCAAGGCATGTAAGACCTTCAGTGAGAACATCAACTTGTTTTGCAATATTGTCCAGACTAAACAAAAGTTGTGGTTGGTAACAGTAGTTAGACAAATGCTAAATTATCAACATGGTAACTACAGTTAAAGTTATCTCGTATCGTAATATTGGAAAAACACGTGTGTTTTATCAGATTAAGTTTTGACATTCAACATTCATGAATTGGAGACATTCATTAGAACAAAAAAGCCAACTGGCTACATATACAGACTGGAATACAGATAACTAGACTAGCTGAGTCTATCTACAGACTGGGGGACGATGGACTACACACCAAGTAGTGCCGAGCGAGAGTTGGGTTCAATAGGGTCCGGCTCCAGCAGATATGTGTACTAGCTAGCTAGGCTAAAAACGAAAGGTGTACTGTCACAATGGCTAGTGAGCTAACCACTAGCTAGCATGCTAGCAGCGTTAGCTGACAAATTCTTGAGTAAACAATTCTGGGCAGCAATTTTGTTGAGCAGTAGCAACGCTTTTTAAAAAAAGCCGCGGTAGCAAGGATTACCTACACATACTGAGCAGCTCATGTTATAGACAGAAGCATGCTACATGGCAGACCAATCCAAACTCATCTCTCGGCATGTCCAGACTAGCCATTATCGCAGCTAGCGGGAAGGTTCCTGTCTTTTTCCGTGGCTAAACCAACTAGGCTCGTAATTTAACAATTGTATTCGTAATTTACAGATGGCATAGAAGTTTGTTATTAAGGCACATGAAAGTTCACATGTTTCAGAAGGCATTTGGCATTTATGCAAAAAAACGCATTTTGATAAAAAAAATATAACAAAATGTTCAAATGCCTCTCCTGTGAAGTAGCGACATACGCATTGCTTCCTGAAACGGGTCACATTTAAGCCTGTTTGAAAAAAAAAAAAACATGTATTATTTAATGTACAGGCAAAATGCAAATCAATACGGAATCCATCCAGATCTGGTTTCACTTCCACATCCAGTTGAGCAGTGGCTCTCCCTGACGGAGACGTCCTTGCATCCCACTCAACATCCACTCGAAGGCTCCAAGACAGACTATATAGCATCGCATACCTGGACGGCCCCGCCCTCAAAGAATAATAATAATAATAATATGCCATTTAGCAGACGCTTTTATCCAAAGCGACTTACAGTCATCCGTGCATACATTTTTGTGTATGGGTGGTCCCGGGGATCGAACCCACTACCTTGGCGTTACAAGCGCCGTGCTCTACCAGCTGAGCTACAGAATGTCCTCCGCATCCACTCGAGGGCTCCCCCTGGTGGGTCTGTTCAGGTGCGATATACAGTCAGTCCCCGTCCACCTCAGAGTTATAGCTGCCTCAGCCTGACTGGCCAGAGGAAAGAGACTCATTTCTGACTGGCAAGATGTTCAAGATGTTCAAGTGAGCCATCTTACACCTAATCATATCCTGTTTTAGTACATTTTACATTTACATCATTTAGCAGACGCTCTTATCCAGAGCGACTTACAGTTAGTGAGTGCATACATTATGTTTTTATTTTTCATACTGGCCCCCCGTGGGAATCGAACCCACAACCCTGGCGTTGCAAACACCATGCTCTACCAACTGAGCTACATCCCTGCCGGCCATTCCCTCCCCTACCCTGGACGAAATGTGCGCTGACCCATGGGTCTCCCGGTCACGGCCGGCTACGACAGAGCCTGGATTCCAACCAGGATCTCTAGTAGCACAGCTAGCACTGTGATGCAGTGCCTTAGACCACTGTGCCACTCGGGAGGTGTACATACAATACTCAAACACTAAAACTTTTTGTGACCGTTTCAATTGTGTACAGTCTGCATGCCATGGCTTGTTTTATCATGAACTAATCCTTCTGAGGCCATCTAGGTCACCAAGGCAGTGTGAATAAGACCTATCTGGCTGGTTCAGAGGTGTCCGAGTAGGGGAATGTACTGTACTGGGTTTATATTTCAGGATTAGTTGGGGATTATTTTAATAATCTCCAGCCTTTGGAGATTGTGGTAATTGGGTCTAGAAAGTAAAGCAGTCAGGAGTGACTGATCATGAGGGTGATTCAGCACACTCTCTGGTCTGGGGTTATCCAGGGTTACTGGGAGAGAGAGAGAGCTGGAGAGAACGGCAGGAGAGAGAGAGATGGCGTGAAGAGAGGGAGAGGGAGATGAGAGAACTGCAGGAAAGAGAGAGAGTGAGGGAGAGATGGAGAGAGAACAGTAGGAGAGAGAGGGATAGAGAGAGAGATGGCGAGAAGAGAAGGAGAGAGCGAGGGAGATGAGAGAACTGCAGGAGAGAGGGAGAGAACAGCAGGAAAGAGAGAGAGAGTGAGGGAGAGATGGCGAGAAGAGAAGGAGAGAGAGAGAGAGAGAGGGAGATGAGAGAACTGCAGGAGAGAGAGAGAGAGAGAGAGAGAGAGAGAGAGAGAGAGAGAGAGAGAGAGAGAGAGAGAGATGGAGAGAACAGCAGGAGGGGGGGAGAGAGAGAGAGCAGCAGGGGAGAGAGAGAGCAGCAGGGGAGACAGAGAGCAGCATCCTGTAGCACTAACTCCAAAAAGTTTTGGGACACTATAAAGTCCATGGAGAATAAGAGCACCTCCTCCCAGCTACCCACTGCACTGAGGCTAGGAAACACTATCACCACCGATAAATCTACAATAATCGAGAATTTCAACAAGCATTTTGCTACGGCTGGCCATGCTTTCCACCTGGCTACCACTACCCCGGCCACCAGCTCTGCACCCTCCGCTGCAACTTGCCCATGCCCCCCGCCCCTGGTTCTCCTTCACCCAAATTCAGATAGCTGATGTCCTGAAAGAGCTGCAAAATCTGGACCCCTACAAATCATCTGGGCTAGACAATCTGGACCCTTTCTTTCTAAAATTAGCCGCCGAAATTGTCGCAACCCTATTTACTAGCCTGTTCAACCTCTCTTTCGTATCGTCTGAGATCCCCAGAGATTGGAAAGCTGCCGCGGTCATCCCCTCTTCAAAGGGGGTGAAATTCTAGACCCAAACTTTTACAGACCTATATCCATCCTGCCCTGCCTTTCGAAAGTATTTGAAAGCCAAGTTAACAAACAGATCACCGACCATTTCGAATACCACCGTACCTTCTCCGCTATGCAATCTGGTGTCCGAGCTGGTCATGGGTGCACCTCAGCCACGCTCAAGGTCCTAAACGATATTATAACCGCGATCGATAATAGACAGTACTGTGCAGCCATCTTTATCGACCTGGCCAAGGCTTTCGACTCTGTCAACCACCGCATTCTTATTGGCAGACTAAATAGCCTTGGTTTCTCAAATGACTGCCTCGCCTGGTTCACCTACTTCTCAGATAGAGTTCAATGTGTCAAATCGGAGGGCCTGTTGTCTGGACCTCTGGCAGTCTCTATGGGGGTGCCACAGGGTTCAATTCTCGGGCCGACTCTTTTCTCCGTGTATATCAATGATGTCGCTCTTGCTGATGGTGACTCTCAGATCCACCTCTACGCAGACGACACCATTTTGTATACATCTGGCCCTTCATTGGACACTGTGTTAACAAACCAAACGAGCTTCAATGCCATACTACACTCCTTCAGTAGCCTCCAACTGCTCTTAAACACTAGTAAAACGAAATGCATGCTCTTCAATCGAACGCTGCTTGCACCCGCCCGACTAGAATCACTACACTCGGCGGGTCTGACTTAGAATATGTGGACAACTACAAATACCTAGGTGTCTGGTTAGACCGTAAACTCTCCTTCCAGACTCACATTAAGCCTCTCCAATCCAAAGTTACATCTAGAATCACCAAAGCCCCATATACTACCCACCACTGTGACCTGTACGCTCTCGTTGGCTGGCCCTCACTACATATTCGTTGCCAAACCCACTGGCTCCAGGTCATCTATAAATCACTTCTAGGCAAATCCCGCCTTATCTTAGCTCATTGGTCACCATAGCAACACCCACCCGTAGTATGCGCTCCAGCAGGTATATCTCACTGGTCATCCCCAAAGCCAACACCTCCTTTGGCCGCCATTCCTTCCAGTTCTCTGCTGCTAATGACTGGAATGAACTGCAAAAATCTCTGAAGCTGGAGACTCTTATCTCCCTCACTAACTTTAAGCATCAGTTGTCAGAGCAGCTTACCGATCACTGCACCTGTACACAGCCCATCTGTAATTAGCCCACCCAACTACCTCATTCCAATATTGTTATTTACATTTTAGTCATTAAGACACTCTTATCCAGAGCGACTTACATTTAGTGAGTGCATACATTTTTCATACTGGCCCCCCCGTGGGAATTGAACCCACAACCCTGGCGTTGCAAGCGCCATGCTCTACCAACTGAGCTACAGGAGGCCTATTTATGTTGTTATTTATTTACACCCAACTACCTCATCCCCATATTGTTATTTATTTTGCTCATTTGCACCCCAGTATCTCTATTTGCACATCATCTTCTGCACATCTATCACTCCAGTGTTAATACTATTTTGTAATTATTTTTGCACTATGGCCTATTTATTGCCTTACCTCCATAACTTACTACATTTGCACACACTGTATATAGATTTTATGTTGTATTTTTGACTTTATGTTTTGTTTCACCCCATATGTAACTCTGTGTTGTTGTTTTTATCGCACTGCTTTGCTTTATCTTGGCCAGGTCGCAGTTGTAAATGAGAACTTGTTTTCAACTGGCTTACCTGGTTAAATAAAGGTGAAATAAAAAAATAAAATAAAAAAAGAGAGAGAGAGCAGCAGGGGAGAGAGATGGAGATGGAGAGAACAGCAGGAGAGAGGGAGATGGAGAGAACAGCAGGAGAGAGGGAAATGGAGAGAACAGCAGGGGAGAGAGAGAGATGGAGAGAACAGCATGAGAGAGAGATGGAGAGAACAGCAGGAGAGAGGGAGGGAGATGGAGAGAACATCATGGGAGAGAGAGGGAGATGGAGGGAACAGCATGAGAGAGGGAAATTGAGAGAACAGCAGCGGAGAGAGAGATGGAAAGAACAGCAGGAGAGAGAGAGATGGAGAGAACAGCAGGAGAGAGGGAAATGGAGAGAACAGCAGGAGAGAGAGAGATGGAGAGAACAGCAGGAGAGAGAGATGGAGGGAACAGCAGGAGAGAGAGAGATGGAGAGAACAGCAGGAGAGAGAGAAATGGAGAGAACAGCAGGAGAGAGGGAAATGGAGAGAACAGCAGGAGAGAGAGAGATGGAGAGAACAGCAGGAGAGAGAGAGATGGAGAGAACAGCAGGAGAGAGGGAAATGGAGAGAACAGCAGGAGAGAGAGAGATGGAGAGAACAGCAGGAGAGAGAGATGGAGGGAACAGCAGGAGAGAGAGAGATGGAGAGAACAGCAGGAGAGAGAGAGATGGAGAGAACAGCAGGAGAGAGAGAGATGGAGAGAACAGCAGGAGAGAGAGATGGTGAGAACAGCAGGAGAGAGGGAGATGGAGTGAACAGCAGGAGAGAGGGAGGTGGAGAGAACAGCAGGAGAGAGAGAGGGGGAGATGGAGAGAACAGCAGGAGAGAGAGGGGGAGATGGAGAGAACAGCAGGAAAGAGAGGGAGATAGAAAGAACAGCAGGAGAGAGAGAGATAGAACAGCATGAGAGAGGGAGATGGAGAGAGAGAGAGGGAGATGGAGAGAACAGCAGGAGAGAGAGATAGAACAGAATGAGAGAGGGAGATGGAGAGAACAGCAGGAGAGAGAGATGGAGAGAACAGCAGGAGAGAGGGAGATGGAGAGAACAGCAGGAGTGAGAGATGGAGAGAACAGCAGGAGAGTGAGGGAGATGGAGAGAGAACAGCAGGAGAGAGGGAGATGGAGAGAACAGCAGGAGAGAGAGGGGGAGATGGAGAGAACAGCAGGAGAGAGAGATGGAGAGAACAGCAGGAGAGAGAGAGATGGGGAGAACAACAGCAGGAGAGAGAGATGGAGGGAACAGCAGGAGAGAGGGAGATGGAGAGAACAGCAGGAGTGAGAGATGGAGAGAACAGCAGGAGAGTGAGGGAGATGGAGAGAACAGCAGGAGTGAGAGATGGAGAGAACAGCAGGAGAGTGAGGGAGATGGAGAGAACAGCAGGAGAGAGAGGGGGAGATGGAGAGAACAGCAGGAGAGAGAGATGGTGAGAACAGCAGGAGAGAGAGAGATGGAGAGAACAGCAGGAGAGAGAGATGGAGGGAACAGCAGGAGAGAGAGAGATGGAGAGAACAGCAGGAGAGAGAGAGATGGAGAGAACAGCAGGAGAGAGAGCGATGGAGAGAACAGCAGGAGAGAGAGATGGTGAGAACAGCAGGAGAGAGGGAGATGGAGTGAACAGCAGGAGAGAGGGAGGTGGAGAGAACAGCAGGAGAGAGAGAGAGGGAGATGGAGAGAACAGCAGGAGAGAGAGAGAGGGAGATAGAAAGAACAGCAGGAGAGAGAGAGATAGAACAGCATGAGAGAGGGAGATGGAGAGAACAGCAGGAGAGAGAGAGAGGGAGAAGGAGAGAACAGCAGGAGAGAGAGAGAGGGAGATAGAAAGAACAGCAGGAGAGAGAGAGATAGAACAGCATGAGAGAGGGAGATGGAGAGAACAGCAGGAGAGAGAGAGAGGGAGAAGGAGAGAACAGCAGGAGAGAGAGAGAGGGAGATGGAGAGAACAGCAGGAGAGAGAGAGAGGGAGATAGAAAGAACAGCAGGAGAGAGAGAGATAGAACAGCATGAGAGAGGGAGAAGGAGAGAACAGCAGGAGAGAGAGAGAGAGGGAGAAGGAGAGAACAGCAGGAGAGAGAGAGAGAGGGAGATAGAAAGAACAGCAGGAGAGAGAGAGATAGAACAGCATGAGAGAGGGAGATGGAGAGAACAGCAGGAGAGAGAGAGAGGGAGAAGGAGAGAACAGCAGGAGAGAGAGAGAGGGAGATGGAGAGAACAGCAGGAGAGAGAGAGAGGGAGATGGAGAGAACAGCAGGAAAGAGAGGGAGATAGAAAGAACAGCAGGAGAAAGAGAGATAGAACAGCATGAGAGAGGGAGATGGAGGAGAGAGAGAGAGGGAGATGGAGAGAACAGCAGGAGAGAGAGATAGAACAGAATGAGAGAGGGAGATGGAGAGAACAGCAGGAGAGAGAGATGGAGAGAACAGCAGGAGAGAGGGAGATGGAGAGAACAGCAGGAGTGAGAGATGGAGAGAACAGCAGGAGAGTGAGGGAGATGGAGAGAACAGCAGGAGAGAGGGAGATGGAGAGAACAGCAGGAGAGAGAGATGGAGAGAACAGCAGGAGAGAGAGATGGAGAGAACAGCAGGAGAGAGAGAGATGGGGAGAACAGCAGGAGAGAGAGATGGAGGGAACAGCAGGAGAGAGAGGGAGATGGAGAGAACAGCAGGAGTGAGAGATGGAGAGAACAGCAGGAGAGTGAGGGAGATGGAGAGAACAGCAGGAGAGAGAGGGGGAGATGGAGAGAACAGCAGGAGAGAGAGATGGGTGAGAACAGCAGGAGAGAGAGAGATGGAGAGAAACAGCAGGAGAGAGAGAGATGGAGAGAACAGCAGGAGAGAGAGATGGTGAGAACAGCAGGAGAGAGGGAGATGGAGAGTGAACAGCAGGAGAGAGGGAGGTGGAGAGAACAGCAGGAGAGAGAGAGAGGGAGATGGAGAGAACAGCAGGAGAGAGAGAGGGAGATGGAGAGAGAGAAAAGCAGGAGAGAGAGAGAGGGAGATAGAAAGAACAGCAGAGAGAGAGAGAGATAGAACAGCATGAGAGAGGGAGATGGAGAGAACAGCAGGAGAGAGAGAGAGGGAGAAGGAGAGAACAGCAGGAGAGAGAGAGAGGGAGATGGAGAGAACAGCAGGAGAGAGAGGGAGATGGAGAGAACAGCAGGAGAGAGAGGGGGAGATAGATAGAACAGCAGGAGAGAGAGAGAGATGGAGAGAACAGCAGGAGAGAGAGAGGGAGATGGGAGAAACAGCAGGAGAGAGAGAGGGAGATGGAGAGAGCAGGAGAGAGAGAGATGGAGAGAACAGCAGGAGAGAGAGATGGAGGGAACAGCAGGAGAGAGAGAGATGGAGAGAACAGCAGGAGAGAGAGAGATGGAGAGAACAGCAGGAGAGAGAGAGATGGAGAGAACAGCAGAGAGAGAGAGATGGAGAGAACAGCAGGAGAGAGAGAGATGGAGAGAACAGCAGGAGAGAGGGAAATGGAGAGAACAGCAGGAGAGAGAGAGAGGGGAACAGCAGGATGAGAGATGGAGAGGAACAGCAGGAGAGAGAGAGATGGAGAGAACAGGAGAGAACAGAGAGAGAAAGCAGGAGAGGAGATGGATAGAAAGAACAGCAGGAGAGAGAGATGGAGAGAACAGCATGAGATGGAGAGGAGAGATGGAGAGAGAGAGAGAGGAGATGGAGAGAGCAGGGAGAGAGAGAGAGGAGAAACAGCAGGAAAGAGAGGGAGGAGAGAGAGAGATAGAACAGAATGAGAGAGAGAGGGAGAGAGAGGAGAGAGAGAACAGCAGGAGAGAGAGAGATGGAGAGAACAGCAGGAGAGAGGGAGATGGAGAGAACAGCAGGAGTGAGAGATGGAGAGAACAGCAGGAGAGGGAGGGAGATGAGGGAGATGGAGAACAGCAGAGAGAGGGAGATGAGAGAGAACAGCAGGAGAGAGGGGGAGATGGAGAGAACAGCAGGAGAGAGAGATGGAGAGAACAGCAGGAGAGAGAGAGATGGGGAGAACAGCAGGAGAGAGAGATGGAGGGAACAGCAGGAGAGAGGGAGATGGAGAGAACAGCAGGAGTGAGAGATGGAGAGAACAGCAGGAGAGTGAGGGAGATGGAGAGAACAGCAGGAGTGAGAGATGGAGAGAACAGCAGGAGAGTGAGGGAGATGGAGAGAACAGCAGGAGAGAGAGGGGGAGATGGAGAGAACAGCAGGAGAGAGAGATGGTGAGAACAGCAGGAGAGAGAGAGATGGAGAGAACAGCAGGAGAGAGAGAGATGGAGGGAACAGCAGGAGAGAGAGAGATGGAGAGAACAGCAGGAGAGAGAGAGAGATGGAGAGAACAGCAGGAGAGAGAGCGATGGAGAGAACAGCAGGAGAGAGAGATGGTGAGAACAGCAGGAGAGAGGGAGATGGAGTGAACAGCAGGAGAGAGGGAGGTGGAGAGAACAGCAGGAGAGAGAGAGAGGGAGATGGAGAGAACAGCAGGAGAGAGAGAGAGGGAGATAGAAAGAGAACAGCAGGAGAGAGAGAGATAGAACAGCATGAGAGAGGGGGATGGAGAGAACAGCAGGAGAGAGAGAGAGGGAGAAGGAGAGAACAGAGAGAGAGAGAGAGAGAGAGGGAGATAGAAAGAACAGCAGGAGAGAGAGAGATAGAACAGCATGAGAGAGGGAGATGGAGAGAACAGCAGGAGAGAGAGAGAGGGAGAGGAGAGAGAACAGCAGGAGAGAGAGAGAGGGAGATGGAGAGAAACAGCAGGAGAGAGAGAGAGGGAGATAGAAAGAACAGCAGGAGAGAGAGAGATAGAACAGCATGAGAGAGGGAGATGGAGAGAACAGCAGGAGAGAGAGAGAGGGAGAAGGAGAGAACAGCAGGAGAGAGAGAGAGGGAGATAGAAAGAACAGCAGGAGAGAGAGAGATAGAACAGCATGAGAGAGGGAGATGGAGAGAACAGCAGGAGAGAGAGAGAGGGAGAAGGAGAGAACAGCAGGAGAGAGAGAGAGGGAGATGGAGAGAACAGCAGGAGAGAGAGAGAGGGAGATGGAGAGAACAGCAGGAAAGAGAGGGAGATAGAAAGAACAGCAGGAGAAAGAGAGATAGAACAGCATGAGAGAGGGAGATGGAGAGAGAGAGAGGGAGATGGAGAGAACAGCAGGAGAGAGAGATAGAACAGAATGAGAGAGGGAGATGGAGAGAACAGCAGGAGAGAGAGATGGAGAGAACAGCAGGAGAGAGGGAGATGGAGAGAACAGCAGGAGTGAGAGATGGAGAGAACAGCAGGAGAGTGAGGGAGATGGAGAGAACAGCAGGAGAGAGGGAGATGGAGAGAACAGCAGGAGAGAGAGATGGAGAGAACAGCAGGAGAGAGAGATGGAGAGAACAGCAGGAGAGAGAGAGATGGGGAGAACAGCAGGAGAGAGAGATGGAGGGAACAGCAGGAGAGAGGGAGATGGAGAGAACAGCAGGAGTGAGAGATGGAGAGAACAGCAGGAGAGTGAGGGAGATGGAGAGAACAGCAGGAGAGAGAGGGGGAGATGGAGAGAACAGCAGGAGAGAGAGATGGTGAGAACAGCAGGAGAGAGAGAGATGGAGAGAACAGCAGGAGAGAGAGAGATGGAGAGAACAGCAGGAGAGAGAGATGGTGAGAACAGCAGGAGAGAGGGAGATGGAGTGAACAGCAGGAGAGAGGGAGGTGGAGAGAACAGCAGGAGAGAGAGAGAGGGAGATGGAGAGAACAGCAGGAGAGAGAGAGGGAGATGGAGAGAACAGCAGGAGAGAGAGAGAGGGAGATAGAAAGAACAGCAGGAGAGAGAGAGATAGAACAGCATGAGAGAGGGAGATGGAGAGAACAGCAGGAGAGAGAGAGAGGGAGAAGGAGAGAACAGCAGGAGAGAGAGAGAGGGAGATGGAGAGAACAGCAGGAGAGAGAGGGAGATGGAGAGAACAGCAGGAGAGAGAGAGGGGGAGATAGATAGAACAGCAGGAGAGAGAGAGATGGAGAGAACAGCAGGAGAGAGAGAGGGAGATGGAGAGAACAGCAGGAGAGAGAGAGGGAGATGGAGAGAACAGCAGGAGAGAGAGAGGGAGATGGAGAGAACAGCAGGGGAGAGAGAGGGAGATGGAGAGAACAGCAGGGGAGATAGGGGGAGATGGAGAGAACAGCAGGGAGAGAGAGGGGGAGATGGAGAGAACAGCAGGAGAGAGAGGGGGAGATGGAGAGAAGAGCAGGAGAGAGAGGGGGAGATGGAGAGAGAGGGGGAGATGGAGAGAAGAGCAGGAGAGAGAGGGGGAGATGGAGAGAAGAGCAGGAGAGAGAGGGGGAGATGGAGAGAGAGGGGGAGATGGAGAGAACAGCAGGAGAGGGAGATGGAGAGAACAGCAGGAGAGGGAGATGGAGATGGAGAGAACAGCAGGAGAGAGAGAGGGAGATGGAGAGAACATCAGGAGAGGGAGATGGAGAGAACAGCAGGAGAGAGAGAGGGAGATGGAGAGAACAGCAGGAGAGAGAGAGGGAGATGGAGAGAACAGCAGGGGAGAGAGGGGGAGATGGAGAGAACAGCAGGGGAGAGAGGGGGAGATGGAGAGAACAGCAGGGGAGAGAGAGTGAGATATAGAGAACAGAAGGGGAGAGAGAGGGAGATGGAGAGAACAGCAGGAGAGAGAGAGAGCGAGAGAGAGATGTATATATGTGATCCACCATCTTGTTTGGGTCCTATGTAGCAAAATGTGAAATTGTTTTTTACATTAGATAAAAGTAGAGACTCAGAGCTAGAAAATGGGATATCATACACTGCAGTTGAGGAACAATGGGAAAGTAATTCTGCTTTGAAAGTTGATAAACTTGTAACCCCGCTTTTGAGAAAATGGCCCGTGAATGTTTTGATACCTACTGGAGAGCTTTTCTTTGTCTACACCCATTCAGCATCGTTCACACCCTCTTAAGCCTTAGCCCCACCCATCTCTTTAAGGACTCACGTGTGAGGCCATGTGCTAAACAGAGTGAGTAAAGTAGTGTAGTAAACAACCAAAGATTAAGACTAAAAGTTGTGAAAGTAGTAGCAAACAGTAGTAGTAAACATACACTATGTAGTCCTTGGTTTATATCCTAATCTGACTTTGGTGCGCAACATGTTGTTCCTCACACTACCGTCTCTGGTAAACACTCACTATATCAAATAAAATTAACGTTTTTTTTGTCACATGCACAGGATACACAAGGTATAAACGGTACAGTGAAATGTTTACTTGCATAGTGGAGTCTTTTGTGTAGACCCATAATCCCAACCCATACTACCATGCACCATGCATGAATCTGCAGGTAGCTGAAGCTAGTGTAGTGTCGAGTCAATGTGGCTAATCATGCTGTAACAAAGGAGTCCGCTTATACTGAGCTTTGATCATAAGTTTTATTCATATCACAAGATTTCAGCATAAGTTTACAGATGTCATGATCACCCGGAGAGCAGTGTCCTCCAAATTACAATGTCTGCTCTAATGTTCTTTGTTTAAACCCAGTACTTATAATATTCCCCAAAATATGGGTGGCTCCTTCTACTGTCCAATCCCCTGTCTACAACACACACTCCCTCTGTTCTATGGGGCGTCACCCTAAAACAACTCCCTCTGAAACTGAATAAACATCCTCTCAGGTTCCACTTGAAAACATTAGCAAAGTCATAATTCTTAATACACTACACTAACCAACTAGGTTCAATGCTAGCTAGCTAACATTAGGCTATAATGCAAATAGATTTCTGAGATACAAATAATACTGACGACACAGCTCATACACGTAACGTTAGCTAGTGAGCCAGCCAGCCAGCTAACGTTAGCTAGTGAGCCAGCCAGCCAGCTAACGTTAGCTAGTGAGCCAGCCAGCTAACGTTAGCTAGCTAGCTAACAGTACGCTTTAACTTGCAATGAAAACGACTTTCTGACAAAATTAGAAAAGTATTATATCTGAAAGTGTAGCTAGACTCTTACCCGTATACATCGATGAACGCTTCTCCTTCTCTGGGTGTCATGGTTGTCCTTAGTTTGAAGAGGTATAAAACACCTCCGGATTACAACAGCCTTCTGTGTTCTCTTTTCGACTCCCACCACATTTTCAATGGTCATTCCACTGATTTCAAAACTCGGTCAATTTCTACCGTGACAACAACACTGTTGATCGCTGTATCTTCCCCATCACAGTCATTAGAAGATTCTACAATGTCTGGTTTAATGATTATGTTTTTACCTAAATCTGGGATTTCCTCATCGCCTAATTCATTTTCAGAGTCAGAGAGGGTCAGCATGGCACGATCGTCCTCCATAAAGTAGTCTATCACAACTTTTTCCCACTGATCTTTGTCGATGGCGCCTCTTAAATTCAGGGCAGCCATGTTGAGAGCAGTAGCAACCCTTTTGCAGTTCTTCATGATATTTTAAGAAAAAGCTGCGTTAGAAAGGATTATCTACACCTACTGAGCAGCTCATGTTATAGACAGAAGCATGCTACATGGCAGACCAATCAGAACTCATCTCTCGGCATGTCCAGCCCATGCATTATCTCAGCCAATCATGGCTAGCGGGAAGATTCCTGTCTTTTTCCGTGGCTAAACCAAACCGTAATTTAACTATTTTTTATTTACAGATGGCATGCAAGTTTGTTATTAAAGCACATGAAAGTTCACGTTCCAGAAGGCATTTTGATAAATGAAAATACATTTTACGTTCAAATGCCTCTCCTGCATTTGACCTGCGACATATGCCTAGCTTCCTGAAACGGGTCACATACACTACCAGTCAAAAGTTTGGACACACCTACTCATTCAAGGGTTTTTCTTTATTTTGACTATTTTCAACATTGTAGAATAATAGTGAAGACATCAAAACTATGAAATAACACATATGGAATCATGTAGTAACCAAAAAAGTGTTAAACAAATCAAAATATATTTTATATTTGAGATTCTTCAAAGGAGCCACCATTTGCCTTGATGACACCTTTGCACACTCTTGGCATTCTCTCAACCAGCTTCATGAGGAATGCTTTTTCAACAGTCTTGAAGGAGTTCCCACATATGCTGAGCACTTGTTGTCTGCTTTTCCTTCACTCTGCGGTCCAACTCATCCCAAACCATCTCAATTGGGTTGAGGTCGGGTGATTGTCGAGGCCAGGTCATCTGATGCAGCACTCCATCACTCTCCTTGGTCAAATAGCCCTTACACAGCCTGGAGGTGTGTTTTGGGTCGAAAAACAAATGACAGTCCCACTAAGCGCAAACCAGATGGGATGGCGTATCGCTGCAGAAGGCTTTGGTAGCCATGCTGGTTAAGTGTGCCTTGAATTCTAAATAAATCAAAGACAGTGTCACCAGCAAAGCACCATCACACCTCCTCCTCCATGCTTCATGGTGGGAACCACACATGCGGAGATCATCCGTTCACCTACTCTGCGTCTCACAAAGACACGGCGGTTGGAACCAAAAAATCTCAAATTTGGACTCATCAGACCAAAGGACAGATTTCCACCGGTCTATTGTCCATTGCTTGTGTTTCTTGGCCCGAACACGTCTCTTTTTCTTATTGGTGTCCTTTAGTAGTGGTTTCTTTGCAGCAATTCGACCATGAAGGCCTGATTCATGCAGTCTCCTCTGAACAGTTGATGTTGAGTTGTGTCTGTTACTTGAACTTTGTGAAGCATTTATTTGAGCTGCAATCTGAGGTGCAGTTAACTGTAATGAACTTATCCTCTACAGCAGAGGTAACTCTGGGTCTTCCATTCCTGTGGCGGTCCTCATGAGAGCCAGTTTGATCACAGCGCTTGATGGTTTTTGCGACTGCACTTGAAGAAACGTTCAAAGTTCTTGAAAAGTTTTGTATTGACTGACCTTCATGTCTTAAAGTAATGATGGGACTGTCATTTCTCTTTGCTTATTTGAGCTGTTCTTGCCATAATATGGACTTGGTCTTTTACCAAATAGGGCTATCTTCTGTATACCACCCCTACTTTGTCACAACACAACTGATTGGCTCAAATGCATTACGAAGGAAAGAAATTCCACAAATTAACTTTTAACAAGTCACACCTGTTAATGGAAATGCATTCCAGGTAACTACCTCATGAAGCTGGTTGAGAGAATGCCAAGAGTGTGCAAAGCTGTCATCAAAGCAAAGGGTGGCTACTTTGAAGAATCTGTTTAACACTTTTTTGGTTACTACATGATTCCATATGTGTTATTTCATAGTTTTGATGTCGTCACTATTATTCTGCAATGTATAAAATAGTAAAAATAAAGACAATTCCTTGAATGAGCAGGTGTGTCCAACTTTTGACTGGTACTGAATATACACTGCTCAAAAAAATAAAGGGAACACTAAAATAACACATCCTAGATCTGAATGAATGAAATAATCTTATTAAATACTATTTTCTTTACATAGTTGAATGTGCAGACAACAAAATCACACAGAAATTATCAATGGAAATCAAATTTATCAACCCATGGAGGTCTGGATTTGGAGTCACCCTCAAAATTTAAGTGGAAAACCACACTACAGGCTGATCCAACTTTGATGTAATGTCCTTAAAACAAGTCAAATTGAGGCTCAGTAGTGTGTGTGGCCTCCACGTGCCTGTATGACCTCCCTACAACGCCTGGGCATGCTCCTGATGAGGTGGCGGATGGTCTCCTGAGGGATCTCCTACCAGACCTGGACTAAAGCATCCGCCAACTCCTGGACAGTCTGTGGTGCAACGTGGCGTTGGTGGATGGAGCGAGACATGATGTCCCAGATGTGCTCAATTGGATTCAGGTCTGGGGAACGGGCGGGCCAGTCCATAGCATCAATGCCTTCCTCTTGCAGGAACTGCTGACACACTCCAGCCACATGAGGTCTAGCATTGTCTTGCATTAGGAGGAACCCAGGGCCAACCGCACCAGCATATGGTCTCACAAGGGGTCTGAGGATCTCATCTCGGTACCTAATGGCAGTCAGGCTACCTCTGGCGAGCACATGGAGGGCTGTGCGGCCCCCCCAAAGAAATGCCACCCCACACCATGACTGACCCACCGCCAAACCGGTCATGCTGGAGGATGTTGCAGGCAGCAGAACGTTCTCCACAGCGTCTCCAGACTCTGTCACGTCTGTCACTTGTGCTCAGTGTGAACCTGCTTTCATCTGTGAAGAGCACAGGGCGCCAGTGGCAAATTTGCCAATCTTGGTGTTCTCTGGCAAATGCCAAACGTCCTGCACGGTGTTGGGCTGTAAGCACAACCCCCACCTGTGGACGTCGGGCCCTCATACCACCCTCATGGAGTCTGTTTCTGACCGTTTGAGCAGACACATGCACATTTGTGGCCTGCTGGAGGTAATTTTGCAGGGCTCTGGCAGTGCTCCTCCTGCTCCTCCTTGCACAAAGGCGGAGGTAGCGGTCCTGCTGCTGGGTTGTTTCCCGCCTACGGCCTCCTCCACGTCTCCTGATGTACTGGCCTGTCTCCTGGTAGCGCCTCCATGCTCTGGACACTACGCTGACAGACACAGCAAACCCAATGCCATCCTGGATGAGCTGCACTACCTGAGCCACTTGTGTGGGTTGTAGATTCCGTCTCATGCTACCACTATAGTGAAAGCACCGGCAGCATTCAAAAGTGACCAAAACATCAGCCAGGAAGCATAGGAACTGAGAAGTGGTCTGTGGTCATCACCTGCAAAACCAGTCCTTTATTGGGGGTGTCTTGCTAATTGCCTATAATTTCCACCTGTTGTCTATTCCATTTGCACAACAGCATGTGAAATGTATTGTCAATCAGTGTTGCTTCCTAAGTGGACAGTTTGATTTCACAGAAGTGTGATTGACTTGGAGTTACATTGTGTTGTTTAAGTGTTCCCTTTATTTTTTTGAGCAGTGTACAATTGAAGTTGGAAGTTTACATACACCTTAGCCAAATACATTTAAACTCAGTTTTTCACAATTCCTGATATTTAATCCTAGTAAAAATTCTCTGTCTTAGGTCAGTTAGGATCACCACTTTATTTTAAGAATGTGAAATGTCAGAATAATAGTAGAGAGAATGATTTATTTCAGCTTTTATTTATTTCATCACATTCCCAGTGGGTCAGAAGTTTACATACACTCAATTAGTATTTGGTAGCATTGTCTTTAAATTGTTTAACTTGGGTCAAATGTTTCGGGTAGCCTTCCATAAGCTTCCCACAATAAATTGGGTGAATTTTGGCCCATTCCTCCTGACTGAGCTGGTGTAACTGAGTCAGGTTTGTAGGCCTCCTTGCTCGCACACGCTTTTTCAGTTCTGCACACAAATTTTCTATAGGATTGAGGTCAGAGCTTTGTGATGGCCACTCCAATACCTTGACTTTGTTGTCCTTAAGCCATTTTGCCACAACTTTGGAAGTATGCTTGGGGTTATTTGTCCATTTGGAAGAACCATTTGCGACCAAGCTTTAACTTCCTGACTGATGTCTTGAGACATGAAAACCTCCTATTTGACAAATTGGGAAAGTGAATCAAAAACACAGAATAAACTAGACTTCTATTATTTAGACTTTCCAAAAGAGAATAAAAAATGGTCAGAATATCTCTACTCTGTCAGAGATACATAACAGAGACAGATCCTGACCAAATACAGGCTCAGCCACCAACCAACTGGCTATAGCCTGAAGATTCCACAATACAACAACAGTAGTGTTGTACCTGTATACATGATTATATGCACTATTATTATTACTACTGAAATGAACTGGATTTCATTATCCTCATTCTACTGGATTTACTGAAATGCTGGACAACTGTACTGCTTTGGCTATATCTACAAATTGGAGAGAGAGAAAGAACCATTTGCGACCAAGCTTTAACTTCCTGACTGATGTCTTGAGATGTTGCTTCAATATATATCCACATAATTTTCCTTCGTCATGATGCCATCTATTTTGTGAAGTGCACGAGTCCCTCCTGCAGCAAAGCACCTTCACAGCATGATGCTGCCACCCCCATGCTTCACAGTAGGGATGGTGTTCTTCGGCTTGCAAGCTACCCCCTTTTTCCTCCAAACATAACGATGGTAATTATGGCCAAACAGTTATATTTTTGTTTCATCAGACCAGAGTACATTCTCCAAAAAGTACGATCTTTGTCCCCATGTGCAGTTGCAAACCGTAGTCTGGCTTTTTTATGGCGGTTTTGGAGCAGTGGCTTCTTCCTTGCTGAGTGGCCTTTCAGGTTATGTCGATATAGGACTCATTTTACTGTGGATATAGATACTTTTGTACCCGTTTCCTCCAGGATCTTCACAAGGTCATTTGCTGTTGTTCTGGGATTGATTTGCACTTTTCGCACCAAAGTACGTTAATCTCTAGGAGACAGAACGCGTCTCCTTCCTGAGCGGTATGACGGCTGCGTGGTCCCATGGTGTTTATACTTGCATACTATTGTTTGTACAGATGAACGTGGTACCTTCAGGCGTTTGGAAATTGCTCCCAAGGATGAACCAGACTTGTGGAGGTCTACCATTTTTTTTCTGAGGTCTTGGCTGAATTCTTTTAATTTTCTGGAATTTTCCAAGCTGTTTAAAGGCACAGTCAACTTAGTGTATGTAAACTTCTGACCCACTGGAATTGTGATATAGTGAATTGTATGTTAAATAATCTTTCTGTAAACAATTGTTGGAAAAATTACTTGTGTCATGCACAAAGTAGATGTCCTATAGTTTGTTAACAAGAAATTTGTGGAGTGGTCGAAAAACAAGTTTTAATTACTCCAATCTAATTGTATGTAAACTTCCGACTTCAACTGTATATATTTACTCGAACAACACGTATTATTAAACTGAACAATAACATAACATAGTTTTTTGCACAAGAGCGAGGGGTGAGACAAGGGTGTAGTTTAAGTCCAACCCTGTTCAACGTCTACATCAACGAACTAGCAGTGTTGTTGGACTGATCTATAGCCCCTGTAATCACCCTCAAAGATGAGGTCAGATTCCTGCTCTATCCAGAGGACCGTGTCCTACTGTCACCAACAGAGCAAGGTCTACAGGAACAACGTAACATTCTTTTAGGAATACAGCATCAACTGGGCAATCTACATGAACTTTTAGAAGTCCTGGTTTTCCAGAAAAAGGCCAGGAACCAGAGCAGCAGACACTCCTTCAAATGAGGAAATACCGTGGTTGAACACGTCCAATGGTACAACTATCTGGGACTAACAATCAGTGCCTCTGGTGGATTTGGTCCGAAAAGAAAAAGGCTGCAAAGCATTTTACTCCATTAAAAGAACACTTTCAAAAATAAATATTCCTTTCCAAATCTGGTGCAAAATATTCAATAGTGTCATTTTACCAATTGCACTATATGGAAGCAAGGTTTGAGGTCCAACCTGTAATTCCCATTATAAGCATTGGGAGAAGAAATCAATAGAAACTCTACATACAGAATTCTGAAGATATATCCTAAATATCTCAAAGAAAGTACCTAATGCATGCAGAGCGGAACTCGGACGATTCCCTTTCATTGTAAATATAAAGAAAAGGACAGTAACATTTTGGTACCATTTGAAATTAAACCTCAAAACATCCTTACAATTCAAAGCACTGGAAACCCAAGAGCTGAACCCTGAAACAAGTCCCCTCTGTCAGCTGTTGCAAACACTAAACAACCCTATTATCTAAACACAATCAAACTGTTACAGAAATGAAAACCTCCTATTTGACAAATTGGGAAAATGAATCAAAAACACAGAATAAACTAGACTTCTATTATTTAGACTTTCCAAAAGAGAATAGCAATGGTCAGAATATCTCTACTCTGTCAGAGATACATAACAGAGACAGATCCTGACCAAATACAGGCTCAGCCACCAACCAACTGGCTATAGCCTGAAGATTCCACAAAACAACAGATAATGTAGTGTTGTACCTGTATACATGACTATATGCACCATTATTATTACTACTGAAATGAACTGGATTTACTGAAATACTGGAGCACTATACTGCTTTGGCAATATCTACAAATTGAATTTCATGAGAGAGAGAGAGAGAGAGAGAGAGAGAGAGAGAGAGAGAGAGAGAGAGAGAGAGAGAGAGAGAGAGAGAGAGAGAGAGAGAGAGAGAGAGAGAGAGAGAGAGAGAGAGAGAGAGAGAGAGAGAGAGAGAGAGAGAGAGAGAGAGAGAGAGAGAGAGAGAGAGAGAGAGAGAGAGAGAGAGAGAGAGAGAGAGAGAGAGAGAGAGAGAGAGAGAGAGAGAGAGAGAGAGAGAGAGAGAGAGAGAGAGAGAGAGAGAGAGAGAGAGAGAGAGAGAGAGAGGTCTGTAGTTTATCTGTTCAGTTGGTCCCAGTGGTCTGTAGTTTCTCTGTTCAGTTGGTCCCAGTGGTCTGTAGTTTATCTGTTCAGTTGGTCCCAGTGGTCTGTAGTTTATCTGTTCAGTTGGTCCCAGTGGTCTGTCGTTTCTCTGTTCAGTTGGTCCCAGTGGTCTGTAGTTTCTCTGTTCAGTTGGTCCCAGTGGTCTGTAGTTTCTCTGTTCAGTTGGTCCCAGTGGTCTGTAGTTTATCTGTTCAGTTGGTCCCAGTGGTCTGTAGTTTATCTGTTCAGTTGGTCCCAGTGGTCTGTAGTTTCTCTGTTCAGTTGGTCCCAGTGGTCTGTAGTTTCTCTGTTCAGTTGGTCCCAGTGGTCTGTAGTTTTATCTGTTCAGTTGGTCCCAGTGGTCTGTAGTTTATCTGTTCAGTTGGTCCCAGTGGTCTGTAGTTTATCTGTTCAGTTGGTCCCAGTGGTCTGTAGTTTATCTGTTCAGTTGGTCCCAGTGGTCTGTAGTTTATCTGTTCAGTTGGTCCCAGTGGTCTGTAGTTTCTCTGTTCAGTTGGTCCCAGTGGTCTGTAGTTTCTCTGTTCAGTTGGTCCCAGTGGTCTGTAGTTTCTCTATTCAGTTGGTCCCAGTGGTCTGTAGTTTCTCTGTTCAGTTGGTCCCAGTGGTCTGTAGTTTCTCTATTCAGTTGGTCCCAGTGGTCTGTAGTTTCTCTATTCAGTTGGTCCCAGTGGTCTGTAGTTTCTCTATTCAGTTGGTCCCAGTGGTCTGTAGTTTCTCTATTCAGTTGGTCCCAGTGGTCTGTATTTTCTCTATTCTGTAGCTTATCTGTGACTGTCAGTAAACAAGGTTTGAAAATGGTTTGATGCCTGGAATGTCTGAGGGTCAAAACAACAATCCTTTCCGAGACAGAATAGGTAGTCCTCAGTGGAGCGTGGCTCTGAGTCTGATGAGGGTTAACCCTCTACATGTGTCCTAACATGTCAGTCTGCTGCTACTTCTACAGTTCGGCCTTCCATTCTGTCTGCCTGTGTAAACACTAGAGAATCACGCTGTTTAATCTGTGGTTGCGTATGAAGGAGTGTTGGCCTGGCACTGGCAGTAGAATACACATAACTCCTCTCTCTGTGTCTCTCCGCGCTGATGTAGTGAGCATGGTGAGTGTGCTGCAGGACTTCCTCCTAATTCCTCACAGGTCACTCTGTCATGAGGGTAACTCCTTCATTCTGCTGTGGGCCAGTCAGATGGCAACAGGGTAACTCCTTCATTCTGCTGTGGGCCAGTCAGATGGCAACAGGGTAACTCCTTCATTCTGCTGTGGGCCAGTCAGATGGCAACAGGGTAACTCCTTTATCCTGCTGTGGGCCAGTTATTCTGCTGTGGGCCAGTCATTCTGCTGTGGGCCAGTCAGATGGCTACAGGGTAACTCCTTCATCCTGCTGTGGGCCAGTCAGATGGCTACAGGGTAACTCCTTCATTCTGCTGTGGGCCAGTCATTCTGCTGTGGGCCAGTCATTCTGCTGTGGGCCAGTCATTCTGCTGTGGGCCAGTCATTCTGCAGTGGGCCAGTCATTCTGCTGTGGGCCAGTCATTCTGCTGTGGGCCAGTCATTCTGCAGTGGGCCAGTCATTCTGCTGTGGGCCAGTCATTCTGCTGTGGGCCAGTCATCCTGCTGTGGGCCAGTCATTCTGCTGTGGGCCAGTCATTCTGCTGTGGGCCAGTCATTCTGCTGTGGGCCAGTCATTCTGCAGTGGGCCAGTCATTCTGCTGTGGGCCAGTCATTCTGCAGTGGGCCAGTCATTCTGCAGTGGGCCAGTCATTCTGCTGTGGACCAGTCAGTAGTGGAATTCTAGCTGTTTCTCTTATTGCCATCCTGTTGAGATGACTTTATATTTTCTCCACATTATTTTCCTCATTAGACAATATAATGCATCCCAAATGGCACCCTATTCTCTATGGGTCCTGGTCTAAAGTAGTGCACTAAATAGGGAATAGGGTGCTATTTGGGGTGTTAGAGGTCATCTGTTTGTCCACATGGGTCATGTTCCCTCAGGAGGAAAGAAGACAAATGCGTATTACTCCTCACTGACTGGCTGTCCTGAGAGTCGCCTAACCTCTGACTAAACATGCTTCTGAGATACTACGTATTACTCCTCACTGACTGGCTGTCCTGAGAGTCGCCTAACCTCTGACTAAACATGCTTCTGAGATACTACGTATTACTCCTCACTGACTGGCTGTCCTGAGAGTCGCCTAACCTCTGACTAAACATGCTTCTGAGATACTACGTATTACTCCTCACTGACTGGCTGTCCTGAGAGTCGCCTAACCTCTGACTAAACATGCTTCTGAGATACTACGTATTACTCCTCACTGACTGGCTGTCCTGAGAGTCGCCTAACCTCTGACTAAACATGCTTCTGAGATACTACGTATTACTCCTCACTGACTGGCTGTCCTGAGAGTCGCCTAACCTCTGACTAAACGTGCTTCTGAGATGGAAGGTCTCCTTGTGGAAAGAACCACAGTCTTGAAAACAGCTCTGTGTTTAGGTCAGACATAACATCAAATCAAATCAAATCAAATGTTATTGGCCACATGCGCCGAATACAACAGGTGCAGACATTACAGTGAAATGCTTACTTACAAGCCCTTAATCAACAGTGCATTTATAAAAAAAAAAAAAAAGGAAAATAAAACAACAACAAAAAAAGTGTTGAGAAAAAAAAAGAGCAGAAGTAAAATAAAGTGACAGTAGGGAGGCTATATATACAGTAAAATAAAGTGACAGTAGGGAGGCTATATATACAGGGGGGTACCGGTGCAGAGTCAATGTGCGGGGGCACCGGCTAGTTGAGGTAGTTGAAGTAATATGTACATGTGGGTAGAGTTAAAGTGACTATGCATAAATAATTAACAGAGTAGCAGCAGCGTAAAAAGATGGGGTGGGGGGTGTTGGTGGGGGGGCAGTGCAAATAGTCCGGGTAGCCATGATTAGCTGTTCAGGAGTCTTATGGCTTGGGGGTAGAAGCTGTTGAGAAGTATTTTGGACCTAGACTTGGCACTCCGGTACCGCTTGCCGTGCGGTAGCAGAGAGAACAGTCTATGACTAGGGTGGCTGGAGTCTTTGACCATTTTGAGGGCCTTCCTCTGACACCGCCTGGTATAGAGGTCCTGGATGGCAGGAAGCTTGGCCCCAGTGATGTACTGGGCCGTACGCACTACCCTCTGTAGTGCCTTGTGGTCGGTCAAGTTCGTTGGTGATGTGGACACCAAGGAACTTGAAGCTCTCAACCTGTTCCACTACAGCCCCGTCGATGAGAATGGGGGCGTGCTCGGCCCTCTTTTTTTTTCCTGTAGTCCACAATCATCACCTTTGTCTTGATCACGTTGAGGGAGAGATTGTTATCCTGGCACCACACGGCCAGGTCTCTGACCTCCTCCCTATAGGCTGTCTCATCGTTGTCGGTGATCAGGCCTACCACTGTTGTGTCGTCGGCAAACTTAATGATGGTGTTGGAGTCGTGCCTGGCCATGCAGTCATGGGTGAACAGGGAGTACAGGAGGGGATTGAGCACGCACCCCTGAGGGGCCCCCGTGTTGAGGATCAGTGTGGCAGATGTGTTGTTACCTACCCTTACCACCTGGGGGCGGCCCGTCAGGAAGTCCAGGATCCAGTTGCAGAGGGAGGTGTTTAGTCCCAGGATCCTTAGCTTAGTGATGAGCTTTGAGGGCACTATGGTGTTGAATGCTGAGCTGTAGTCAATTAATATCATTCTCACGTAGGTGTTCCTCTTGTCCAGGTGGGAAAGGGCAGTGTGGAGTGCAATAGAGATTGCATCATCTGTGGATCTGTTGGGGCGGTATGCAAATTGGAGTGGGTCTAGGGTTTCTGGGATAATGGTGTTGATGTGAGCCATGACCAACCTTTCAAAGCACTTCATGGCTACAGACGTGAGTGCTACGGGTCGGTAGTCATTTAGGCAGGTTATCTTAGTGTCCTTGGGCACAGGGACTATGGTGGTCTGCTTGAAACATGTTGGTATTACAGACTCAGTCAGGGACATGTTGAAAATGTCAGTGAAGATACTTGCCAGTTGGTCAGCACATGCTCGGAGTACACGTCCTGGTAATCCGTCTGGCCCTGCGGCCTTGTGAATGTTGACCTGCTTAAAAGTCTTACTCACATCGGCTACGGAGAGCGTGATCACATAGTCATCCGGAACAGCTGGTGCTCTCATGCATGCTTCAGTGTTGCTTGCCTCGAAGCGAGCATAGAAGTGGTTTAGCTCGTCTGGTAGGCTTGTGTCACTGGGAAGCTCGCGGCTGTGCTTCCCTTTATAGTCTGTAATAGTTTTCAAGCCCTGCCACATCCGACGAGCGTCAGAGCCGGTGTAGTACGATTCAATCTTTAGTCCTGTATTGACTCTTTGCCTGTTTGATGGTTCGTCAGGTGTCCTGTGTTTATGTTAGACTACTAGGTCAGACATAACATCAGGTATCCTGTGTTTATGTTAGACTACTAGGTCAGACATAACATCAGGTGTCCTGTGTTTGGTCTAACTGTTATGTCTTTCCTTCATTGTCACTTTATATTATTAGAAGGTAAAGTCCTAACAGCAATGGGAACAGGGGCAGAAGGAGGGGCCAGAGAACTTTAGAATGTGTGTCAGTCTGAGGGGGAAAGAAAGGAGGGGTGGAGAGGAGAGAGGAGAGGAGGGGAGGAGGAGAGGAGAGGAGGAAGGGGGCTTGCATTTATTTAGTAATGAGAGGGGGTAGATCAGCTTTAATATTGCAGACACATTGTAGGTTCTATCAATTTAATTGTTTGCATCAATTCAAATCCCCCTTTAATTATTTATATAATTTTTCTCTATACTTTTCCCCCGTACCATCCCTATCCTGATTGGAGGAAACTAACAGACGACAATACTTCTAATACTTTCAGCTATTTCGCTCACATCTACAGTTCCTGTAGTTAAATTATACATATATTCCTAATTTCCTTTTCAAGTGCTGGATTTACCCCACAGCGGCCAACCCACCATAAATCCTGCTGTTAACTCCAGCCCTCCGATGTCCACAGACAGAAGAAGGGGATCAAATGTAGGTCATGATGATGGATTGTTTCCTCAAAGCCAGAACACCTCCACAGCCAATCAGGTGGCTCACCTCCCACGCCACAGCCAATCACACACACACACATCTTGCCTCCACACCACAGCCAATCATGTGCTAATCAGCTTAGCTATTCATTGAAAAGGCCCCACTGGCCAGACTGGCCTACAGCGGGGCTGCATGCTCTATACCGCAGGCATCACTGGCCTACAGCGGGGCTGCATGCTCTATACCGCAGGCATCACTGGAGACAGAGGAACACAACAGGCAGCAGATTAGAACAGTCTCATCTGGGGGGTTTTTCTGTCTCTGCCATTAACCGCTCAACTGTCATCAACTGTCAGTATATAGGCAGGCCTAGAGAGAAAACACTCAGGCAGCAGATTAGGGCGGCAGGTAGCTTAGTGGTTAAGAGCGTTGTGCCAGTAACCGAAAGGTCGCTGGTTCTAATCCCCGAGCCGACTAGTTGAAAAATCTGTCGATGTGCCCTTGAGCAAGGCACTTAACCCTAATTGCTCCTGTAAGTCGCTCTGGATAAGAGCGTCTGCTAAATGACCAAAAAAAAAAAAAAAAAAGATTAGAACAGTCTCAATCTGGGGTTTTTTCTGTCTCTGCCATTAACAGCTCAACTGTCATCAACTGTCAGTATATAGGCAGGCCTAGAGAGAAACACTCATACTCATATAAGGTCAGACGAGTTAATCTGGCCTCTCTCTTCATCCTCTTCTCAATGGAATGTTCTGGTGTGTGTCTAAGCTCTGTTTGTCTTCCCTCTCTCCCTCCTGTCCTCCCTACAGAGAGACCCAGACCTCCTCCCCTAGCCGGCCTGCCCTCCTCCTCCTGCTCCGGTAGCAGTATCCGCCGCACCTCCTCCCTGGATCTTCTCCTGACTGGACCCTATCTGACCGGTCACTGGCCTCGGGAAACCAGCCACGCCCCATGTCAACCCTGCACGAGGGACAAAGCCACTCAGGTATGTCCTAGCCTCGGTTTCCAGTCTTTCACATTCACATTACTCGGAAGGCATACTGGATACAGCTGAGAGTTAGCAAAACATTTTCTGGGGAAGGTATTTCACAGACAGTCATATCTAGGTCGTTTTATGTCATATTTCAGAAACAATTAGGTATTTCCCTGTCCTGTCCTGTCCTGTCCTGTCCTGTCCCAACCTCACACCCTGTCCTGTCCTGTCCTGTCCTGTCCTGTCCTGTCCCAACCTCACACCCTGTCCTGTCCTGTCCCCTCCCAACCTCACACCCTGTCCTGTCCTGTCCTGTCCCAACCTCACACCCTGTCCTGTCCTGCTCTACACCCCCACACTTTCCGTTGCCTAGCCTGCCCCACTTCCTTACACCCCCACACAACAACTTTCACTACCCTTGATTGATTGTGGCCGCTGTACAAAGAAGTGGAATATGGCATGCACACGCTTGTCTCTCGCCCCAGTTATTATGAAGGAGAAACAGCTGCATGCTACGCTGTCTGTCTTTTACAGGTCAAAACAAAGTGGTGTGTATTTACACTGGAAAATGTGTTTACTGTCATTACATCATAACAAAGGCGTTTGGGTTATGTGATAAACAAGGCAATTATTGGGTCCCACTTTTTTTTTTTATAGTCATGTAAGTTTTCGTCATATTTGAGTGTTTAGTGCCGTGTTGTTAAAATTGTCTGTGGAGTCCAATTGCTCAATTCTCTTTGTGGGGGGGATTTCTCCAGTGATAATGTGTTCCACTTAAAGTTTCATGTTTTTATTAGTAATATGTACAGATACACACGGTATACAGCGTCCAACGAAATGCTTTGCAGGTTCCTTTTGGACAACAACAACAATAAGAAATATTACAATATAAGAATAGGAACACAAAGTAAATGGATCAGTAGAACAGAATATATTTTTTAGCATCAGTAAAATACCTGAAGGTACAATTTATAGTCCAATATTTACAAGTGTTTGTAGCGGGTGATTTGGACGGAGTCAGGCGCAGGAGGGTATTTCACAGAATATACGGTTTATTCAGGAACACAGTGGTACGCAGCAATGTGTAAAACACTCCACACCGCACTGGAGACAACAAGGCACACGGGTGAATATCCGCACTGGAGACAACAAGGCACACGGGTGAATATCCGCACTGGAGACAACAAGGCACACGGGTGAATATCCCGGCGATACAAAATACAAAGTAGCTCCACTGAGCTATAGTAACCTCCATAATAACTAATCACACACAAAGACAAGGGGGGCAGAGGGAACACTTATACAGGTACTGGTGAGGGGATATGAACCAGGTGTGTGTAATAAACAAGACAAAACAAATGGAATGATGAGATGAAGAGCGGCAGTGGCTAGAAGGCCGGTGACGACGAACGCCGAAGCCTGCCTGAACAAGGAGAGGTGGCAGCTTCGGAGGAAGTCGTGACAGTACCCCCCCCCCCCCCCCCTTGACGCGCAGCTCCAGCAGCGTTCTGACACCGGCCTTGGGGACGGACAGGAAGAAGCGGAGCAGGGCGAGCCGGATGGCGACGGTGGAAATCCCGCAACAGGGAGGGATCGAGGACATCCCTCACCGGGACCCAGCACCGCTCCTCCAGACCGTACCCCTCCCACTCCACGAGGTACTGAAGGCCCCCCACCCAACGCTTCAAATCCAGGATGGAACGGACGGAGTACGCCGGAGCCCCCTCGATGTCCAGAGGGGGTGGAAGGACCTCCCGCACCTCAGACTCCTGGAGCGGACCAGCCACCACCGGCCTGAGGAGAGACACGTAAAACGAGGGGTTAAAACGGTAATCAGGAGGGAGTATAGTAACCTAAACGTAACCTCGTTTATTCTCCTTAGGACTTTGAACGGCCCCACAAACCGCAGGCTCAGCTTCCGGCAGGGCAGGCGGAAGGGCAGATTCCGGGTCGAGAGCCAGACCCGATCACCCGGTACAAAGACCGGGGCCTCAATGCGGTGGCGGTCAGCGTTGGCCTTCAGACGATGCACGGCGAGGTGGACGTGGGCAGCGTTCCACGTCTCCGCGCGCCGAAACCAGTCGTCCACCGCAGGAGCTTCGGTCTGGCTCTGATGCCACGGTGTCAGAACCGGCTGATACCCCAAGACACATTGAAAGGGAGTTAGGTTAGTGAAGGAGTGGCGGATAGGGTTCTGGGCATATTCGGCCCATGGCAAGAACACCGACCACTCCCCCGGCCGGTCATGGCAGTAGGATCGCAGGAACCTACCCACATCCTGATCACCCGTTCCACCTGTCCACCTCGTTCCACCATCTCATACACTCGGGTAAAACCCAGAGGTCAGGCTGACCGAGACCCCCAGACGTTCCATGAACGCCTTCCAGACCCTGGATGTAAACTGGGGACCCCGGTTAGACACAATGTCCTCTGGCACCCCGTAGTGCCAGAAGACGTGAGGTAACAGGGCTTCCGCAGTTTGCAGGGCCGTGGGGAGACCGGGCAGAGGAAGGAGGCGGCAGGCTTTAGAAAAGCGGTCCACAACGACCAGGATGGTGGTGTTACCCTGAGATTATATATAAGACGGTCACGGACAATAGACGGCACGTACCACAGCCCAGCTGGACACTGAAGTGGAGATGGCTCTGTGCGTAACGCCCGCTCTATGTCCGCGTCCACCGGCCACACTACCGGTGCCACGATGCAGGAGGCCGGGAGTATGGGGGTGTTGTCTATGGGCCTCTCCTCTGTGTCGTACCGCCGTGACAGTGCGTCTGCCTTCACGTTCTTAGTACCTGGTATGTATGACAACGTGAAATCAAACCGGGTGAAGAACAAGGCCCACCTGGCCTGGCGAGGGTTCAGCCTCCTCGCTGCCCAGATGTACTCCAGGTTACAGTGGTCAGTCCAGACGAGGAAAGGGTATTTCGTCCCCTCGAGCCAGTGCCTCCATGCGGTCAGGGCTCTGACAACAGCCAACAGCTCCCAATCACCAACGTCATAGTTCTGCTCCGCCGGACTGAGCTTCTTAGAGAAGAAGGCACAGGGGTGGAGCTTGGGTGGCGTGCCCGAGCGTTGGGATAGGACAGCACCTATCCCTACCTCGGACGCATCCACCTCCACGGTAATGATGGATCGGGATGGGCCAGTACCGGGGCTGAGGTGAACAGACCCCTCAGGTTACTGAAAGCCCTGTCAGCCTCAGCAGACCAGCGGAGCCGGGATGGCCCACCCTTCAACAGAGAGGTGATGGGAGCTGCGACCTTGCCATAAACCTCCGATAGTAATTGGCAAACCCAATAAAGCGCTGCACCTCCTTTACCGTGGTTGGAGTCGGCCAATTACGCACGGCTGAAATGTGGTCGCCCTCCATCTCCACACCTGAGGTGGTGATGTGGTATCCGAGGAAGGAGACAGATTGTTGGAAGAACAGACACTTTTCTGCCTTGGCATACAGGTCATGCTCCAACAGTCGGCCCAGCACTCTGCGAACCAGACACACATGGTCGGCGGGCGTAGCGGAATACACCAGAATGTCATCGATGTAGATCACCACACAGCGACCAAGCATGTCCCGGAACACCTCGTTCACAGACGACTGGAAGACTGATGGAGCATTCTTCAACCCGTACGGCATCACCAGGTATTCATAATGCCCCGTGGTTGTGCTGAATGCTGTCTTCCACTCATCCCCCTCCCGGACACGCACCAGGTTGTACGCACTCCTGAGATCTAATTTCGTGAAGAAGCGCGCCCCATGCATTGATTCGATAACAGAAGAGATGAGGGGTAGAGGGTAACTATAGCAAATGGTAGTTTGATTAAGCGCCCGGTAATCAATGCAAGGACCCCCGTCTTTCTTCATCATGATAAAGAAACTCGAGGAGGCGGGCGAAGTGGAGGGACGTTTGAACCCCTGGCGCAGGGACTCGGAGACGTTTATGTCTCCATCGCCTCCGTTTCAGCCTGCGACAGGGGATACACATGACTCCTGGGAGGCACAGCGTCTACCCGGAGGTTTATCGCACCATCCCCTGCCCGATGGGGTGGTAATTTGGTCGCCTGCGTTTTGGAAAACGAGTGCGCCAAGTCGAGGTATTCGTGGGGGAATGCGCACGGTGGAGGTAGTGTCTGGACTTTCCACCGTGGTTGCACCAACGGAAACAGCTAGACACTTACCCTGACACTCTCGCGACCACCCCGTGAGAACCCTCTGTGGCCATGAAAAAAGTGGGGTCGTGTAGTGCGAGCCAGGGAAGACCCAACACAACAGGGAAATCAGGGGACTCAATAATATAAAAGGTGATTTGCTGCCTATGGGTCTCCTGCATAATTATCGTGACTGGTGCTGTAACCTCCCTAACAAAACCTGACCCTAATGGCCGACTGTCAAGTGCTTTGATGGGCAATGGAATGGGTAGGAGAACCAATGTGATACATAGACTGTTAGCTAAAGACCTGTCCATGAATTTTCCAGCTGCGCCTGAATCAACCAGCGCATTACACTGGGGAACTACCGTGTAATCAGGGAAGTTGACGTCTATGGTGAAGTGTGCAGCAGAGGACTCTGAACGAGTGTGGTTTTGCGCTACCTGGGGTGAAGCGAGAGTGCCCTGCCTGCCGCCTCCAGACCCAGAAGAACTCTGACGACAGTGTGCAGCAGAGTGTCGATGAGGGCCCGCTCGTTCCACCCGGACCCAGAGTCAGTGTACTGGAGTGGGTCCAGTGGGTAAAGAGTTAGTGTACTGGAGTGGGTCCAGTGGGTAGAGAGTCAATGTACTGGAGTGGGTCCAGTGGGTAAAGAGTCAGTGTACTGGAGTGGGTCCAGTTGGTAAAGAGTCAGTGTACTGGAGTGGGTCCAGTGGGTAGAGAGTCAGTGTAATGGATTGGGTCCAGTGGGTAGAGAGTCAGTGTACTGGAGTGGGTCCAGTGGGTAAAGAGTCAGTGTACTGGAGTGGGTCCAGTGGGTAAAGAGTCAGTGTACTGGAGTGGGTCCAGTGGGTAAAGAGTCAATGTACTGGAGTGGGTCCAGTGGGTAGAGAGTCAATGTACTGGAGTGGGTCCAGTGGGTAGAGAGTCAATGTACTGGAGTGGGTGGTAAAGAGTCAGTGTACTGGAGTGGGTCCAGTGGGTAAAGAGTCAGTGTACTGGAGTGGGTCCAGTGGGTAAAGAGTCAATATACTGGAGTGGGTCCAGTGGGTAGAGAGTCAATGTACTGGAGTGGGTCCAGTGGGTAGAGAGTCAATGTACTGGAGTGGGTAAAGAGTCAGTGTACTGGAGTGGGTCCAGTGGGTAAAGAGTCAGTGTACTGGAGTGGGTCCAGTGGGTAAAGAGTCAATGTACTGGAGTGGGTCCAGTGGGTAAAGAGTCAATGTACTGGAGTGGGTCCAGTGAGTAGAGAGTCAATGTACTGGAGTGGGTAAAGAGTCAGTGTACTGGAGTGGGTCCAGTGGGTAAAGAGTCAGTGTACTGGAGTGGGTCCAGTGGGTAAAGAGTCAGTGAGAGAGATTAGATAAAATAGAGCAGAAGTCAACATGGGCTGCATCCCAAATGGCATTTGGAACGTACCTATGTATACCAGATTATATTATATACCTATGTATACCAGATTATATTATATACCTATGTATACCAGATTATATTATATACCTATGTATACCAGATTATATTATATACCTATGTATACCAGATTATATTATATACCTATGTATACCAGATTATATTATATACCTATGTATACCAGATTATATTATATACCTATGTATACCAGATTATATTATATACCTATGTATACCAGATTATATTATATACCTATGTATACCAGATTATATTATATACCTATGTATACCAGATTATATTATATACCTATGTATACCAGATTATATTATATACCTATGTATACCAGATTCAGTGAAGAGAAGAGAACTGAAGGGCCTGCTGCCTGGCCTCCTGTAGCTCAGTTGGTAGAGCATGGCGCTTGCAATGCCAGGGTTGTGGGTTCGATTCCCACGGGGGGCCAGTATGAAAAATGTATGCACTCACTAACTGTAAATCGCTCTGGATAAGAGCGTCTGCTAAATGACGTAAATGTAAAAATGGCTGTTGCTGTCAGGAGGAGCTGCATGTCTCGAGGGCCTGCTGCCTGGCTGTTGTTGCAGTCTTCCCGGCCATGTGTGAGATTTCCTCTGTAGGCCGGGTGTCCACCCAAACGTCAACCCACGTAACAGTCCTTCAGTCTCACACACTCACACACACACACACACACACACCCAGAGGAACATAATGTGGAATTTGGATGACATTTACGGAGTTCCAACTCTCAGTAACACCTTGCCAAAATAACCAGATCCTGAATCATCCGGCACAACGCTTTACGTTACCATGGAGCTGAAGCTCACACCTAGTGACCAAACAACAAAACAGAACACAGTGGCCTACAGGGAGAACTGTGCAGTGTATGCTTTATCAATGTAAGAATTCATCTAGGGAGAGAGGAACAATACCATTTCTTTATTAGCTTTATAACCTTCTACTTTCAGGATTTAGTTCAGGACTTTTGTCAATGAGGTCCTTTATCTACTTCCCCCGAGTCAGGTGAACTCCGATGTTATGTCTCTGCGTGCAGTTTGAAGGAAGTAGCTAACTAGTGCTAGCGCAATTATGACTAGAAGTCATTCCGCTAACGCTAGTTAGCATTGGCTTGTGAACAGACCTCTAACTTCCCTCATACTGGACACAGAGACATAAACATGGTGTCCACGAGTTCATCTGACTCTGGGGGAGTATTAGATAAAGGGCCTCATTGACAAACGTCCTGAATTATCCCTTTAACATTTTATGGCATAGTTAGTAGTGTTGTCACGATACCAACATTTTACTAACGATATGTTACCAGGCCAAGTATCACGACACCGAGTAGTATCGCGATACCACGGGGGGGAAAACATGAGAGGGGCTTAGCATCCTCCTGTTAGCCCCGTCCCCCCTACGCTTGGTCCCATTCTAGAAACGCCTAGCATCCTCCTGTTAGCGCCGTCCCCCCTACGCTTGGTCCCATTCTAGAAACAACTAGCATCCTCCTGTTAGCCCCGTCCCCCCTACGCTTGGTCCCATTCTAGAAACGCCTAGCATCCTCCTGTTAGCCCCGTCCCCCCTACGCTTGGTCCCATTCTAGAAACGCCTAGCATCCTCCTGTTAGCCCCGTCCCCCCTACGCTTGGTCCCATTCTAGAAACGCGCTAGCATCCTCCTGTTAGCCCCGTCCCCCCTACGCTTGGTCCCATTCTAGAAACACCTAGCATCCTCCTGTTAGCGCCGTCCCCCCTACGCTTGGTCCCATTCTAGAAACGTTATGTGCAAGGGCTACGTAAAAACCTGTCACTGATATTCACACTTCTACTCAATACAACACATATTGAATTAACTTCACACTGTTCACTGATATTCACACTTCTACTCAGTACAACACATATTGAATTAACTTCACACTGTTCACTGATATTCACACTTCTACTCAATACAACACATATTGAATTAACTTCACACTGTTCACTGATATTCACAGTTCTACTCAATACAACACATATTGAATTGACTTCACACTGTTCACTGTATAATATAATTCTGCATAGAATGGCTAATTTGCTCATATTCACAAAGGCATACCTGTGATTTGGCTGGAGGAAGGAATATACAGTGGGGGAAAAAAGTATTTAGTCAGCCACCAATTGTGCAAGTTCTCCCACTTAAAAAGATGAGAGAGGCCTGTAATTTTCATCATAGGTACACGTCAACTATGACAGACAAATTGAGAAAAAAAAATCCAGAAAATCACATTGTAGGATTTTTAATGAATTTATTTGCAAATTATGGTGGAAAATAAGTATTTGGTCACCTACAAACAAGCAAGATTTCTGGCTCTCACAGACCTGTAACTTCTTCTTTATGAGGCTCCTTTGTCCTCCACTCGTTACCTGTATTAATGGCACCTGTTTGAACTTGTTATCAGTATAAAAGACACCTGTCCACAACCTCAAACAGTCACACTCCAAACTCCACTATGGCCAAGACCAAAGAGCTGTCAAAGGACACCAGAAACAAAATTGTAGACCTGCACCAGGCTGGGAAGACTGAATCTGCAATAGATAAGCAGCTTGGTTTGAAGAAATCAACTGTGGGAGCAATTATTAGGAAATGGAAAACATACAAGACCACTGATAATCTCCCTCGATCTGGGGCTCCACGCAAGATCTCACCCCGTGGGGTCAAAATGATCACAAGAACGGTGAGCAAAAATCCCAGAACCACACGGGGGGACCTAGTGAATGACCGGCAGAGAGCTGGGACCAAAGTAACAAAGCCTACCATCAGTAACACACTACGCCGCCAGGGACTCAAATCCTGCAGTGCCAGACGTGTCTACCTGCTTAAGCCAGTACATGTCCAGGCCCGTCTGAAGTTTGCTAGAGTGCATTTGGATGATCCAGAAGAGGATTGGGAGAATGTCATATGGTCAGATGAAACCAAAATATAACTTTTTGGTAAAAAAACTCAACTCGTCGTGTTTGGAGGACAATGAATGCTGAGTTGCATCCAAAGAACACCATACCTACTGTGAATCATGGGGGTGGAAACATCATGCTTTGGGGCTGTTTTTCTGCAAAGGGACCAGGACGACTGATCCGTGTAAAGGAAAGAATGAATGGGGCCATGTATCGTGAGATTTTGAGTGAAAACCTCCTTCCATCAGCAAGGGCATTGAAGATGAAACGTGGCTGGGGTCTTTCAGCATGACAATGATCCCAAACACACCGCCCGGGCAACGAAGGAGTGGCTTCGTAAGAAGCATTTCAAGGTCCTGGAGTGGCCTAGCCAGTCTCCAGATCTCAACCCCATAGAAAATCTTTGGAGGGAGTTGAAAGTCCGTGTTAGCCCAGCGACAGCCCCAAAACATCACTGCTCTAGAGGAGATCTGCATGGAGGAATGGGCAAAAAATACCAGCAAACAGTGTGTGAAAACCTTGTGAAGACTTACAGAAAACGTTGACCTGTGTCATTGCCAACAAAGTGTATATAACAAAGTATTGAGAAACTTTTGTTATTGACCAAATACTTATTTTCCACCATAATTTGCAAAATCAATTCATTAAAAATCCTACAATGTGATTTTTCTGGAATTTTTTTTCTCATTTTGTCTGTCATAGTTGACGTGTACCTATGATGAAAATTACAGGCCTCTCTCATCTTTTTAAGTGGGAGAACTTGCACAATTGGCGGCTGACTAAATACTTTTTTTCCCCACTGTACATGCATAATGATCTGCATGTCATTGTGTCAGTCAGGGAAAATACTGGATAATGATCTGCATGTCATTGTGTCAGTCAGGGGAAAACACTGGATAATGATCTGCATGTCATTGTGTCAGTCAGGGAAAACACTGGATAATGATCTGCATGTCATTGTGTCAGTCAGGGGAAAACACTGGATAATGATCTGCATGTCATTGTGTCAGTCAAGGGAAAAAACACTGGATAATGATCTGCATGTCATTGTGTCAGTCAGGGGAAAACACTGGATAATGATCTGCATGTCATTGTGTCAGTCAGGGGAAAACACTGGATAATGATCTGCATGTCATTGTGTCAGTCAGGGGAAAACACTGGATAATGATCTGCATGTCATTGTGTCAGTCAGGAGAAAACACTGGATAATGATCTGCATGTCATTGTGTCAGTCAGGGACAACACTGGATAATGATCTGCATGTCATTGTGTCAGTCAGGGAAAACACTGGATAATGATCTGCATGTCATTGTGTCAGTCAGGGAAAACACTGGATAATGATCTGCATGTCATTGTGTCAGTCAGGGAAAACACTGCATAATGATCTGCATGTCATTGTGTCAGTCAGGAAAACACTGCATAATGATCTGCATGTCATTGTGTCAGTCAGGGAAACCACTGGATAATGATCTGCATGTCATTGTGTCAGTCAGGGGAAAACACTGGATAATGATCTGCATGTCATTGTGTCAGTCAGGAGAAAACACTGCATAATGACCCTGTTAGCCCAGTTCAGCCTGCTACCCTGTTAGCCCAGTTCAGCCTGCTACCCTGTTAGCCCAGTTCAGCCTGCTACCCTGTTAGCCCAGTTCAGCCTGCCTCCCTGTTAGCCCAGTTCAGCCTGCCTCCCTGTTAGCCCAGTTCAGCCTGCTACCCTGTTAGCCCAGTTCAGCCTGCTACCCTGTTAGCCCAGTTCAGCCTGCCTCCCTGTTAGCCCAGTTCAGCCTGCTACCCTGTTAGCCCAGTTCAGCCTGCTCCCTGTTAGCCCAGTTCAGCCTGCTACCCTGTTAGCCCAGTTCAGCCTGCCTCCCTGTTAGCCCAGTTCAGCCTGCCTCCCTGTTAGCCCAGTTCAGCCTGCTACCCTGTTAGCCCAGTTCAGCCTGCTACCCTGTTAGCCCAGTTCAGCCTGCTACCCTGTTAGCCCAGTTCAGCCTGCTACCCTGTTAGCCCAGTTCAGCCTGCTACCCTGTTAGCCCAGTTCAGCCTGCTACCCTGTTAGCCCAGTCAGATGTATTAGTCAGTGTGTGCAGAGATTCCATGCCTCAGTGTGAAGGGAGAGTCAGATGGGTACATATTAATCAGACTGTTCTATTGGTGTGTCCTACATAATCAGACTAATGAGTTGCTCAGTGTTAGAGATAATGAACACATTGTTGCTCAGTGTTAGAGATAATGAACACATTGTTGCTCAGTGTGTTAGAGATAATGAACACACTGTTGCTCAGTGTTAGAGATAATGAACACATTGTTGCTCAGTGTGTTAGAGATAATGAAACACATTGTTGCTCAGTGTTAGAGATAATGAAACACAGTGTTGCTCAGTGTGTTAAAGATAATGAACACATTGTTGCTCAGTGTTAGAGATAATGAACACATTGTTGCTCAGTGTGTTAGAGATAATGAACACATTGTTGCTCAGTGTTAGAGATAATGAACACTATTGTTGTTCAGTGTGTTAGAGATAATGAACACAGCGTTGCTCAGTGTGTTAGAGATAATGAACACATTGTTGCTCAGTGTTAGAGATAATGAACACATTGTTGCTCAGTGTTAGAGATAATGAACACATTGTTGTTCAGTGTGTTAGAGATAATGAACACATTGTTGCTCAGTGTGTTAGAGATAATGAACACATTGTTGCTCAGTGTTAGAGATAATGAACACATTGTTGCTCAGTGTGTTAGAGATAATGAACACATTGTTGCTCAGCGTTAGAGATAAATGAACACAGTGTCAGCAGTGTGTTAAAGATAATGAACACATTGTTGCTCAGTGTTAGAGATAATGTTAGCACATTGTTGCTCAGTGTGTTAGAGATAATTCAACACATTGTTGCTCAGTGTTAGAGATAATGAACACATTGTTGTTCAGTGTGTTAGAGATAATGAACACAGTGTTGCTCAGTTCAGTTAGAGATAATGAACACATTGTTGCTCAGTGTTAGAGATAAGAACACATTGTTGCTCAGTGTTAGAGATAATGAACACATTGTTGCTCAGTGTTAGAGATAATGAACACATTGTTGTTCAGTGTGTTAGAGATAATGAACACATTGTTGCTCAGTGTGTTAGAGATAATGAACACATTGTTGCTCAGTGTTAGAGATAATGAACACACTGTTGCTCAGTGTTAGAGATAATGAACACATTGTTGCTCAGTGTTAGAGATAATGAACACATTGTTGCTCAGTGTTAGAGATAATGAACACATTGTTACTCAGTGTTAGAGATAATGAACACATTGTTGCTCAGTGTTAGAGATAATGAACACATTGTTGCTCAGTGTGTTAGAGATAATGAACACATTGTTGCTCAATGTTAGAAATAATGAACACAGTGTTGCTCAGTGTGTTAGAGATAATGAACACATTGTTGCTCAGTGTTAGAGATAATGAACACATTGTTGCTCAGTGTTAGAGATAATGAACACATTGTTGCTCAGTGTGTTAGAGATAATGAACACATTGTTGCTCAGTGTTACAGATAATGAACACATTGTTGCTCAGTGTGTTAGAGATAATGAACACATTGTTGCTCAGTGTTAGAGATAATGAACACATTGTTGCTCAGTGTGTTAGAGATATGAACATATTGTTTGCTCAGTGTTTTAGAGATAATGAACACATTGTTGCTCAATGTGTTAGAGATATGAAACACATTGTTGCTCAGTGTGTTAGAGATAATTAACACATTGTTGCTCAGTGTTAGAGATAATGAACACAGTGTTGCTCAGTGTGTTAAAGATAATGAACACATTGTTGCTCAGTGTTAGAGATAATGAACACATTGTTGCTCAGTGTGTTAGAGATAATGAACACATTGTTGCTCATTGTTAGAGATAATGAACACATTGTTGTTCAGTGTGTTAGAGATAATGAACACAGTGTTGCTCAGTGTGTTAGAGATAATGAACACATTGTTGCTCAGTGTTAGAGATAATGAACACAGTGTTGCTCAGTGTTAGAGATAATGAACACATTGTTGCTCAGTGTTAGAGATAATGAACACATTGTTGTTCAGTGTGTTAGAGATAATGAACACATTGTTGCTCAGTGTGTTAGAGATAATGAACACATTGTTGCTCAGTGTTAGAGATAATGAACACACTGTTGCTCAGTGTTAGAGATAATGAACACATTGTTGCTCAGTGTTAGAGATAATGAACACATTGTTGCTCAGTGTTAGAGATATGAACACATTGTTACTCAGTGTTGTTAGAGATAATGAACACATTGTTGCTCAGTGTTAGAGATAATGAACACATTGTTTGCTCAGTGTGTTAGAGATAATGAACACATTGTTGCTCAATGTTAGAAATAATGAACACAGTGTTGCTCAGTGTGTTAGAGATAATGAACACATTGTTGCTCAGTGTTAGAGATAATGAACACATTGTTGCTCAGTGTTTAGAGATAATGAACACATTGTTGCTCAGTGTGTTAGAGATAATGAACACATTGTTGCTCATTGTTAGAGATAATGAACACATTGTTGCTCAGTGTTACAGATAATGAACACATTGTTGCTCAGTGTGTTAGAGATAATGAACACATTGTTGCTCAGTGTTAGAGATAATGAACACATTGTTGCTCAGTGTTAGAGATAATGAACACATTGTTGCTCAGTGTGTTAGAGATAATGAACACATTGTTGCTCATTGTTAGAGATAATGAACACATTGTTGCTCAGTGTTACAGATAATGAACACCTTGTTGCTCAGTGTGTTAGAGATAATGAACACATTGTTGCTCAGTGTGTTAGAGATAATGAACACATTTTTGCTCAGTGTTAGAGATAATGAACACATTGTTGCTCAGCGTGTTAGAGATAATGAACAAATTGTTGCTCAGTGTGTTAGAGATAATGAACACATTGTTGTTCAGTGTGTTAGAGATAATTAACACATTGTTGCTCAGTGTGTTAGAGATAATGAACACATTGTTGCTCAGTGTGTTAGAGATAATGAACACATTGTTGCTCAGTGTTAGAGATAATGAACACAGTGTTGCTCAGTGTGTTAAAGATAATGAACACATTGTTGCTCAGTGTTAGATATAATGAACACATTGTTGTTCAGTGTGTTAGAGATAATGAACACATTGTTGCTCAGTGTGTTAGAGATAATGAACACATTGTTGCTCAGTGTTAGAGATAATGAACACACTGTTGCTCAGTGTTAGAGATAATGAACACATTGTTGCTCAGTGTTAGAGATAATGAACACATTGTTACTCAGTGTTAGAGATAATGAACACATTGTTGCTCAGTGTTAGAGATAATGAACACATTGTTGCTCAGTGTGTTAGAGATAATGAACACATTGTTGCTCAATGTTAGAAATAATGAACACAGTGTTGCTCAGTGTGTTAGAGATAATGAACACATTGTTGCTCAGTGTTACAGATAATGAACACATTGTTGCTCAGTGTGTTAGAGATAATGAACACATTGTTGCTCAGTGTTAGAGATAATGAACACATTGTTGCTCAGTGTTAGAGATAATGAACACATTGTTGCTCAGTGTGTTAGAGATAATGAACACATTGTTGCTCATTGTTAGAGATAATGAACACATTGTTGCTCAGTGTTACAGATAATGAACACATTGTTGCTCAGTGTTAGAGATAATGAACACATTGTTGCTCAGTGTTAGAGATAATGAACACATTGTTGCTCAGTGTGTTAGAGATAATGAACATATTGTTGCTCAGTGTTTTAGAGATAATGAACACATTGTTGCTCAATGTGTTAGAGATAATGAACACATTGTTGCTCAGTGTGTTAGAGATAATGAACACCTTGTTGCTCAGTGTGTTAGAGATAATGAACACATTGTTGCTCAGTGTGTTAGAGATAATGAACACATTTTTGCTCAGTGTTAGAGATAATGAACACATTGTTGCTCAGCGTGTTAGAGATAATGAACAAATTGTTGCTCAGTGTTTTAGAGATAATGAACACATTGTTGCTCAATGTGTTAGAGATAATGAACACATTGTTGCTCAGTGTGTTAGAGATAATGAACACATTGTTGCTCAGTGTGTTAGATATAATGAACACATTGTTGATCAGTGTGTTAAAGATAATGAACACATTGTTGCTCAGTGTTAGAGATAATGAATACATTGTTGCTCAGTGTGTTAAAGATAATGAACACAGTGTTTCTCAGTGTTAGACATAATGAACACATTGTTGCTCAGTGTTAGAGATAATGAACACATTGTTGCTCAATGTTAGAAATAATGAACACAGTGTTGCTCAGTGTGTTAGAGATAATGAACACATTGTTGCTCAGTGTTACAGATAATGAACACATTGTTGCTCAGTGTTAGAGATAATGAACACATTGTTGCTCAGTGTTAGAGATAATGAACACATTGTTGCTCAGTGTGTTAGAGATAATGAACACATTGTTGCTCAGTGTTTTAGAGATAATGAACACATTGTTGCTCAATATGTTAGAGATAATGAACACATTGTTGCTCAGTGTGTTAGAGATAATGAACACATTGTTGCTCAGTGTGTTAGAGATAATGAACACATTGTTGCTCAGTGTGTTAGAGATAATGAACACATTGTTGCTCAGTGTTAGAGATAATGAACACATTGTTGCTCAGCGTGTTAGAGATAATGAACAAATTGTTGCTCAGTGTGTTAGAGATAATGAACACATTGTTGCTCAGTGTGTTAGAGATAATGAACACATTGTTGCTCAGTGTGTTAGATATAATGAACACATTGTTGATCAGTGTGTTAAAGATAATGAACACATTGTTGCTCAGTGTTAGAGATAATGAACACATTGTTGCTCAGTGTGTTAAAGATAATGAACACAGTGTTGCTCAGTGTTAGACATAATGAACACATTGTTGTTCAGTGTGTTAGAGATAATGAACACAGTGTTGCTCAGTGTGTTAGAGATAATGAACACATTGTTGCTCAGTGTTAGACATAATGAACACATTTTTGCTCAGTGTTAGAGATAATAAACACATTGTTGCTCAGTGTTAGAGATAATGAACACATTGTTGCTCAGTGTTAGAGATAATGAACACATTGTATACTGACTAACGTTATAGTGTGTTGTGTGTGTGTGAGTGAGTTGGCACCGTGTCCCGTCCCTTACAGCAGTCCCCAGTGGCCAGATGCTGTCCCCTCCATCTCTGTCCTCTCTCTCCTCCATCTCTGTCCTCTCTCTCCTCCATCTCTGTCCTCTCTCTCCTCCATCTCTGTCCTCTCTCTCCTCCATCTCTTTCCTCTCTCTCCTCCATCTCTGTCCCCTCTCTTCTCCATCTCTGCCCTCTCTCTCCTCTATCTCGGTCCTCTCTCCCCTGCCTTCCCTTCTCCCACCATGAACCTCCTCTTCCCTCCCTCCTCTCTCGTCCCCCTACCTGCCCTCCTCTCCTCTCCCTGTCCCGCCTCCTCCTCTCCTCTCCCTGTCCCGCCTCCTCCTCTCCTCTCTCTGTCCCGCATACTCCTCTCCTAATAATAATAAAATAATATGCCATTTAGCAGACGCTTTTATCTAAAGCGACTGTACAGTCATGCGTGCATACATTTTTGTGTATGGGTGGTCCCGGGGATCGAACCCACTACCTTGGCGTTACAAGCGCCGTGCTCTACCAGCTGAGCTACAGAGGACCACTTCTCCTCTCCCTGTCCCGCCTACTCCTCTCCTCTCCCTGTCCCGCCTCCTCCTCTCCTCTCCCTGTCCCGCCTACTCCTCTCCTCTCCCTGTCCCGCCTCCTCCTCTCCTCTCCCTGTCCCACCTACTCCTCTTCTTTCCCTGTGCCTGTCCACCTCTCCCCCCTCTCCCCCCTCTCCTGTTCTCCCTCCCCCTCCAGTCATTCCCCACAGCTGTAGAACAGAGCTGTGTCTGTCCTGGTCTCTGGGTCGGCTGGCCAGTCTGCTCAGCTGGTAATCTTAAACTCCTGAGAAGGAGGAAGTGATCCTTGGCAAAGACCCAGGCAGGACCAGACCCACCTGGGTTCAAATACTACTCAAAATCTTACTTTCAGTATTTTCTCTGGCCTGCCTGGGTGTTGGCAGTTTTGGGACTATTCTATTGGTCCCACTAAACCAGGCAAGCACTCTATCAAACACAGACAAAAGTATTTTAACCCAGATCTGCCAACAGACCTCTCCAGCCCCCAGCCCTCTCTTCCCGTATACACAACAGTACCAGTCATGGTGCTCTGCTCTGCTCTACTCTGGGCTTTACTCTGCTCTGC